>CAUYON010212448.1:0-16302 GCA_963573935.1 Arctocebus calabarensis
GCAACCTCCAGCTCTTGGGCTTAAGCGATTCTCTTGCCTCAGCCTCCCTAGTAGCTGGGACTACAGGCGCCCGCCACAGCGCCCGGCTATTTTTTTGTTTTGCAGTTCGGCCGAGGCCGGGCTTGAACCCGCCACCTTCGCTTTATGGGGCCGGCGCCCTACTTGCTGAGCCACAGGAGCCGCCCCGTATCAGGATAATTTTAAGATTACAAATTGAGGTTGAGGCAGGAATGTGTGTGTTTCTTTTCTTTTTCTTTTTTTTTTTTTTTTTTGAGACAGAGCCCAAGCTGTCACCCTGGGTAGAGTGCTGTGGTGTCATAGCTCACAGCAAAATCCAACTCCTGGGCTCAAACAATTCTCCTGCCTCCATCTCCCAAGTAGCTGGGACTACAGGCGCCTGCCACAATGCCTGGCTATTTTTTGGTTGCAGCCATCATTGTTTTTGGGCAGGCCTGGGCTGGATTTGAACCCACCAGCTCAGGTGTATGTGGCTGGCACCAAACAGGCGCTGCGCCAGGAATGGCTTTCTTATTCCTAAAGCTGAGGGAGGTGGTCGAGACCAGGATGTCATCTACACGTGGTACAATGTAGCCCAGATGTAGCTCAGACATTGCCCAGGTTGGCTCTGATGGGCCTGAACATGACCCAGATCTGGCTCAGATGTTTAGTCCCCAAGACTGCCAGGCACAAACTGAGCCCTCTACAGGGACAAAAATACACTTCAGACTGCAGGTGTCAGAGGCAATGTTTATTGATTACAGAGAGTGGTAGTCTACAGAGCGTGTGCCCAGCCTTCCCTGGATGGGTCATGGCCCAAGTTTCACTGGGAGACAGGGGAGCTGAGCGTCTGCGAGGAGGCTGGAGTGACCACAAGGGCGTTCTGGGATTGGAAGAGAAAAGACAAATAGGTTTTTATTTCTTGCCTGTTGTGGTTTATGCTGGTTTGGTTCTCCACAAGGTGACTGCTGGTATTGGGGGGTCATGACTCTGAACTCACAAATACAGAATTCTTGGAAGGGACGGAGGTGGAGGGTCTGTGAGAATAGTAAAGCTATCCAGGGGCCTGGGGCAGAGGTGAAGTATCTCTGTGCAGGCAGTGGGACTGTGTAGGACTGTTGTCCCCTAGCCCAGCCTGCCACCAAAGCTCTAAAAGGAAGATTCCTGGCGATATCCATTGGGACCCAGGCAGCTGAATTTTAGCAAACCTCTGGCTTTTTTTGTAGGGGGGAAACTTAAGTGTAATATAAGAGGAACTTACTCTATTAGATTTCCCCAACATTTATTCTGAACATTTTTCTTTTCTTTTTTTTTTTTTTTTTGAGACAGAGCGTCAAGCTGTCACCCTGGGTAGAGTGCTGTGGCATCACAGCTCACAGCAACCTCCAATTCCTGGGCTCAAGCGAGTCTCTTGCCTCTGCCTCCCAAGTAGCTGGGACTACAGGCGCCCGCCACAATGCCCGACCATTTTTTTGGTTGCAGCCATCATTGTTGTTTGGCGGGCCCTGGGGCTGGATTCGAACCCGACAGCTCAGGTGTACGTGACTGGCGCCTTAGCCTGTTGAGCCACAGGCGCCAAGCCTGAACATTTTTCTTTTTGAGACAAGAGTCTTTACCCTGTTGCTCAGGCTAGAACGCCATGGCATCAGCCTAGCTCACGGCAACTTCAGACTCCTGTTCAGGTGATCCTCCTGCCTCAGCCTCCTGAGTAGCTGGAACTACAGGATCCTGCCATAACTATTGTTTTCTATTTTTAGTAGAGGTAGAGTCTCACTCTTGCTCAGGCTGGGCTAGAGTTCCTGAGCTCAAGGGATCCTCTTGCCTCAGCCTCCCAGAATGCTAGGATTACAAATGTGAGCCACTGCACCCAGCCTATGACCACTTTTAAACAGCCAGCAAAGCTGAAGAATTTTACAGTGAACATCTGTATACCCATCCCCTAAATTCTACCATCAAGTTTTCTTTTAACCCTATTTGCTTTATCTCAAATCTATCCTTTTATTCATTCCCTCTACTAGATTTTAAAACACAGTCTATTATAAAGTTATAGAAAGAAAATCAATGTGCTGCTAGCTAAAAACAAATGAATAAAGCAAAATGGGTAATTTGGAAATGGATCCAAAGATAGAAACGATACATTTCTAAATCAGATGATAAATGATGGATTAGGTAATATAAGTTGATTTTAAGAAAGAAAAAGAAAAGAAAAGAAAAGCACGATTCTAAACGCCCCCTAGTGAGAGATGAAATAAAGTAAGCTCTGGCCACCCATTGGTATGGAGTGCTAGTTGTTCATTCAACTTGAATCAAGTGTGCATCTGTCTTACATAAATTGTTTATGTTATAATTGGATCATTGTAGTGTCATCCTTAGTGAATGACCTGTATATTCAGACATCTGCTGGGTTTGTAGATGAGGAAGCTGAGCTCAGAGAGGCCAAAGGACCTGCCCCAGGTCCCATGGTTAGAGAGAGGCAGGGCTGGGGTTGGAACGGTGGTCTGGTTCCTGGGTCCAGACTCTCAGCCTCTCTGAACTATCTACAGTGCTGTTCTCATCATTCCCCATCAGAACCAGCTGAAGCATAGGCACAATTTTTCAGGGTGGATAGCTAATAATAATGAAAATGTCACCTCACTTTTGAAGTCAGTTAACAAAGCCCCCAGCCCTTCCTTCAGCTATGACCCTGGGTTATATTTGAGACTTTCTGTCCCGTGTGGATTTCTCCCGAACTAAACAGCTCAGAATTCAGTGGTTCCACTCGACAGTTTGGGGCAGATTAGGACTAATAGGGGGTAAAGGTTTGGTCCAAGCACCTCCCGGGCCTCAGGTTGGATACCTTATTAAGGAAGGGTGATAGGCAAGTAGCATGTGGATTTTTTTTCTTTCCTTTCTCTTCTCTTCCCTTCCTTCCCCTTTCCTTCACTTTCCTCTTTTCTTTTCCCTTTTTTTTTTCTTTTTTCAAGACACAGTCTCACTCTGTCACCCTGGGTAGAGTGCTGTGGCAGCATCATATAGCTCATAGCAACCTCAAAATCTTGGGCTCAAGTGATCCTCTTGCCTCAGCCTCGTGACTAGTTGGGACTTCAACCATGCCTAGCTAGTTTATTCTATTTTAAGTAGATATGGGGTCGTGCTCTTGTTCAGCCTGGTCTTGAACTCCTGCACTCAAGCAATCCACATGCTTTGGCCTCCCAGGGTTACAGGCATGAGCCACCACGCCCGGCTGGGTTTTCTTAATTGTTAAAAACTCTGTTTTCAGCACCTGTCCTCCTCCAGAGTGGAATTGAAACTGAGAAGGCAGGGGCTTCTGTCTGCCTTGTTCACCATGATGATCAGTGCCTGCACACAGCAGGTGCTCAGTAAATGCCTGCTGGCCTGCTGACTGGGATGGCACCTCACTGCTATTAGCTCATGCAGAGTTTGGGGCTAATAGTAGGGGCTTAGCAAAGAAGGCATTGGGTGAAAATCCCACTTCTGCCACCTACTGGGTGGGTGACTTTGGAAAGGCACTTGCCACCTTTGAGTCCCATCTGTAAAATGCAGATGACATCAGGACCTGGGTGTGATCACTGAGTTAGAAGCTGCCTGTCCCGCAGTGCCTGCACACACTGACTGTGAGCTGTCGCTTTTAAGGGTGATCATGGGTGAGGGTGACACAGCTATAGCTCCTCTTCCCCGCAGATACCATGGGGAATAGCAATAAATGCTCAACAAGTATTTACCAGACACCTACTCTCTTCCAGGCTTTGCTGAGCACTGCAGACAGAGGCATGGACAAAATGGACACGATCCCAACCCCTGCTGAACTGTGTGTGAGTGTGTGTGTGTGTGATGTCTTAGGCCTATGCTCCACAGATCCCTGGGCCTCCCTATTCATCTTTCCTGGAACATGAAACAACCCTGCCTCAGGGCCTTTGCACTGGCTGTCCCTTCCAATGGGACACTTCTCCCAGCTACTCACAGGGCTCACTCCCTCCCCTCCTTGGCTCAGATGTCGCATCCTCAGAAAGTCCTTCCCTGACACCCCATCTAAAACATCACCCCCTCCCCTGGCATTACTCTCTTCTTCTCAAACCTGCTTTGTTTTTCATCTCAGCCTTTATCTCTTTGGCCCGATGTTATGTATTTAGGAATTTATGTATTTGCCTTCTCTGTTAGAACGTGGGGTCTGCACGTGGATGGTTTCTGTTTGCTCATTTCTGTAACCACAAGGACTCAGAAGCATGCCTGGCCTACAGGAGCCCCTCAAAAAATATCTACTGAATGAATAAATACATGAAAGAAAAAAGGAGTAAGAAGAAGGACGGATGCAGTGTATTCACCCCAGGCTAAGAGGGTCCCATTCGTAGGGCACAGGCAACCTTCTCCTTGCAGGTGAGGAGGTGAGGCCCTGAGGTGAAGGGACTTGCACAGAGTCCCAGGGAGTGACTAGCGAGCAAGGCCCACTCAGTGGCTGTGCCCTCCCCAGGGCAGGGTGTTTAATTAGGTCCGCACCCTACTCACCTTGATCAGGGAGCACGAAGCTGCCTCGAATCCCAAGTCCTTCACTATTGACACCGGGACCCCGGGTCTTAATTTGCCTGAAAATAACAAACATGATGAGAGACGGCGGGTCTGGGTGGCCCGCAGTCCCCGGTATGCCTGCTTTGGGCTGCCCCCTCTGCCTCTGCACACCGCTTCTTGGCCCCATCTCCCCTTCTTCTGCCTCTGGCTGCTCCCAAACCACAACCCTCACACCCTCTCGCACTCCTGCTCATAGCCTGTCGGGATGGCCATTATCACCACAGCACAGATCTCTATGCTACAAGATTTCCTACTTTCATAAAACAAAGAAATTAAAAAGGCAAGGCTGCTGGAGGTTTCGACTCTCCCCACCCCATGACCTGGGGCTTCATTAAAGTACCTCTGTCTCTGCTGCTTCCACTAGTAACAAATAACACGCCAGCAGCACCAGCCACGGCTAAGAAGTGTTGAGCACTGACTGTGCTGGGCCCCTCCGCCCTGCACAACTATCGTCTTCTTCATGCCTCTGAGCATTTTTAAAGATGGAGAAACCAAGGTGTGGAAGGATTAGGCAGCTTGACCAAGGCCAGGCAGCTGGCAGGAGGGGAACAGGACTTGAACTCAGGCATGCCGAGGACCCCCAAGTGTGGTCTAGTTGTCTGTTTACACCTCTTTCCTTCTTGCTGTCAGCCCTGGGAGGCTGGGGTACTGTCTGGCTCATCTTTCCAAGCCCAGGCTCTGGCACTAGGAAACTGGGCCGTGATGTTGGCAGTAGGAGACCAGGAAGTCTTCTAGGAGAAGGGGAAGGGTGAACTGGGCTTTGAGGGATGGATGGAAAATGAATGAAAGGGGTCTCAAGTGGAGATGCAAGCAGGAGAAATAAAGCAAGGCCCTGGGGGAAGTGGGAACACATGGCCAAGGGACCCACCATTCTGGTTCGGCAGCAGGGTGGAGAGAAGGATCTCGGTGATGACGTTTGTCAGAGATTCAGGCTGTGAGAGAGAAGGGGCACTGTCACTCCGGTTGAGTATCCAAAGGCTTCCCAGTCATTCTGCATGGGCACAGCTCACCCCAGGGTGAGGGCAGCGGTGGAGATGCCGGAATCTCAGATCCCTGGCTATTCAGGGCCTCACGGCTCTTGGGAACCAGACAGGCTGAGGCAGGATATGAATTTAGCTGCCCCCAGGGGCCTAGTAGGTGAGGACATTGGGGTGCATGGGAGGTGTCTCATTCTCAGGGCCTCTGCTGCTCTGTTCTAGTCAACTTTGACCTGAGGGAATTTTGCCCTGCATTGCCTACGATTTTCTTTCTTTCTTTTAGAGATTTGGGACTTGCTGTGTTGCCGAGGCTGGTCTTGAACTCCCGGTCAAGTGATCCTCTGGCCTTAGCCTCCCAAAGTGGGGGAATTACAAGTGTAAGCCACTGTGCCCAGCCTGCCTGAGTTTTTGACTTCTAAGGGAAGCCCAGAAGTCCTGATTTTCATGTGGAAATCTCCCTATTTTAAAAATTAGTCAAAAAACATTTTAAAAGCTCCCAAAATATAAAGTGCAAAGAAAACCTGGCAGAGGACAGGCTTCAGGAAACTGAAGAACAAAGAGAAGGGGCTGCCCAGGGTTACTAAGTGCATCTATGTGAGAGAAGTGAGATGTGAACCATGGACATTTGCTTTCTAATTTAGGGTCGAAATTTCACTGAAAGGCAGGGAATGTGTGTCTGTGAGCATGGGTATTTGTGTGAATGAGTGTGTGTGTGTTCTTAGCTGTGTCAGTAAAAGCCTGAGCTGTGAGGCTGGACTTCAGTTGATGACCTGGGGGCCAGCCAGGCCTCTATGGGGCTTCTGGGAGGATATTGTCTGAAGCAAATCCTGGGCAATGCCTCTTAAGAATGGGCCATTCCCACTGCGGCCTCTGGGATAATCTGTCAATACTTATTTGAACAAGCTGGGTAGGGTGGCTCATGCTTGTAATCCCAGCACTCTGGGAGGCCAAGCTGGGAGGATCCCTTGAGATCAGGACTTCCAGACCAGCCTGAGCAAGAGTAAGACCCCATCTCTACTAAAAATAGAAAAACTAGCCAGGTGTTGTGGCAGGCACTGGTAGTCCCAGCTACTTAGGCGGCTGAGGCAGGAGGATTGCCTGAACCCAAAAGTGTGAGGTTGCTGTGAGCTATGATGCCATGGCACTCTAGCTTGGGTAACAGAGTGAGATTCTGTCTCAACCACCCCTCCCCCAAACCAAAAACAATACCAAAAAAATGGAAGAAAAACTTACTTTGAACCAGTCAATAGCCCAATTCATCAGTTGGATCCGATCACAGCTGCAACAGAAGATGCCTGTGAGAGTGGCCCCTTCGACCTGTCTGTGTGCCCATCCATTCATACAACAGCTGTTTATCGAGCACCTATTATGTGTTAGGCACGGTGTGGCTCTAACATCATTCTGTGTCTGGCACATAATAGTTTATGTTCCAGTGGTGGGTGGGGTGGGGGGGACACAGAAAACAAGCCTCAGTCTGAAGATCAGGAAAATCAATCACCAGGATGTGGGCTGGGGTGGACCAGGGAGTCCATGCCCTGGTCCAGGGCCATCTGGTCCCAGCTCAGGGGTCTGCTGCTGTGTGGGAATGTAGGCCCTGGGGCAGTCTGATAGTCTGATTTTTGTATGTTCACCAAGTGATGGTGGCAGGACCTGCACCTTTACACTGTGGTGACTGGAGGTGGCCAGGATGGGCTGTCTGGGCCCAGGGGATAGTGCTGGGGAGGCCGTTCTCAGCCAGAGCTTGTCTGCTCTGAAGCTGCCGCAGGCCACTTTCTTTCCTTCCCTGTCCATACATTCAGTTCTAGACAGCAGGAGAGGCCAGCAAGAACCCCTGTCCCTCCTGGAGCTTCTGTCAGTGACACCCACACACCGGGTATTGAGAGAAATCCATGGTCCCGGGCAGGACTGACCTTAATGAGCAGAATCTTTGAGACGAGTTACATTTTTACCTGAGGTTATTGAAGTTGAGCATAAGTAGGTCACCGTTGGTGTAAAACTGAGCTTCTGAACTGGCTTCCTGCAACAAGAGAATGCCTGTGTCCCATTTCTCTTAAGAGGATGTGTTCCATGTGGGGCTGGGGGTTACGCAAGGAGGCTCTGGGGTCATGCTGACATGGTCAGAGTCTCAGCTACTGGCTCTGCGACCTTGGAAAGGGTTTTACCTTTCCGGCCTCACTTTTCTCATCTGTTAAACGGGGTACCCACTCCCCTACAGTGTAGCCTTGTTGAGGGGAATGATGATGATGATGATGATGGTGACAGTAACCTTTTGCACAGTGCCCTTGCTGTGTGTCAGGTGTTTTAAGAGTTTATATTAATGTCTCCTTGAATCCTCACAACTCTATGGGCCGTGTCCTATTACTGCCCCGTCATGGAGGTGAAGAAACTGAAGGACGAAGAAGATCAGTGAGCCCAGGGGAATGGTAACTTCTCTTGTTACTGGAAAGGTGGACAGCTAAGCCACGTCCTAGGTGCGGGGCCGAAGCTATGCATCAACCTACCTGTGGGCTGGGGTGACCCTAAGGGCAGTGTGCCAGGCTCCAGTTCCAGGTCAGAAGCCCCCAAGCACAAACTTATCTTGCAAGCCTGGACTTGGTGGCTAAAGTGCCTGCCACTGGCCAGGGGGTGAGGCTGGCCTGGGCAGTCCATTCCCACTGCTGGCCTGGGGCAGGTTTGGGATCAGAAGATCCATTAACACAGGAAGCAGTGCTCCAAGCTAAACAACTCCAGGCCCCATTCGTCATGCCGTCTCTGTGAAAGGCATGCCCTGATATTGTGCGGTGAGCAACCTGCTTAGCTGCACAGAGTGACCTTGCTTAAGGACAGGGTCAATATTAACCAGCTGTCAACAAACAGGTACTGCCCAGACTGCCTGTTTCAGCATGGATGGCCCTAATATCCAGCACCCACCCATGAGTCCTTCCTCTTCTCCTTTGCCCTCTGTAGGGGATGCGGTTGGTGCCCTGCTCAGGTCCCCTTGTGGGTGGGGCATCCACCCTCCACTGATTGCTCACAGCCGCCTCTTTCTCTGGGGAAATGGAGCTGCCTTTCTGGGGCCATTGGTGACCGATAACTGACTGACAAGGGACAGTCTGACAAAAGGTCTGGGCCTGGGTGGACTCAGGGTGGTGCAGAACATGCTCCAGGCTCCCTGTGGGATCATGGCAACACCAAAGAAAACAAGGCTGCTAGATGGGAGAGAGAAGAATGAAGATGACATTGTTTGAGCACCTAGATCCAGCTCTTCCTGAAGCCAATCCCATCTGGAATTTTTAGTTATATGCATTAATAAAATTCCTTTTGTGTGTGTGAGTTGAGTTTCTTCCTAGAGATTCCTGGCTAATAAGTTAACAAAGTCAGAGTTGGGCCCCCAAAGCTCCTGACTCTTGGTCCAGAGCTTCCTCTCACTGACCCCTGCTGGGTGACAAGAGTGGTGGAAATGTTTACCACACAAGAATATGAACAAGGACAGTGAACAGGAGTGTCCCAGGCTGGTGCCAGCGTCACAGACAATTGAACTCACGATGCCCAAGGTGAAAAGAGGGTGGAGGGCTTCGTTGGTGGCGAATACTTCCAGCACAATCAGTTGGGCCACCTTGGCACTACCTTGGCTCAGCAGGAGCTTGGGGGTTTCCTGAGTTCGGATCTTCACAATCTGAGTGGGTCCCAGCTGATCTGCAGCCTGGAAGGACATCAGAGTCACAGTGTGGCCTCCCAAGTGCTTCACTGTGGCCCACAGTGCCCAAGTGGCCCCCTGTGGCCCAGCCATTCTTCTTCCTCTCTGTGCTCCAGCCACACTGTCCTTCTTACAGATCCTTGAATGGATTGCTGTTCTCTCTGCCTGGCAGCCTGTGGTCTTCTGTTCTCACTGTCTGGAATACTCTTCCCCTCAGGGAAGTCTCCCTGATGTCCCAGACTAGATCAGGTGCCCATAATGTTCTCATAGCCCCTAGAACCTGTCCTTTGTTACTGCACCTGAAACAGAAATATCATCCATGTGATTATTTGATTCAGGTTAAACTGGCCTGCTAGAATAAAATCTCCAGGAGGAAGGGCCTTGTTCTGAGTCCCACAGTGCTAGAAGGAAAGAGAATAGTCCTGCCCAGATTCTACTCCCTAGAGGCCTGTGTACAGACCACACTGTACATCCATCAAGCTGCAGATGGCAAATGGACCAACCTTTTCATCGATCACCCTGATTCTTGCCTTCAGCTGACGGGCCAGTTCAGGAAGCTGAGGACGAGAGGAAGCCAGAGAAGGTCAGTCAGCTGGGGGCCCAGGGGAGGCACACCTGTACCCTGCTGCTGAGATGAAGATTCCCCAGGACCCCAGAACAGCTGGGTAGTGCAGGCCGTTTGTTTTTCACTGGTGGAAGAACAGCTCCTAGGTCAGCAGCTATGGGGTATAGAGTCCGTGCTGGCCTGAACTTTTTCTGCAGGCTGATGGTGGTTATGGGTCTATGGGGAGCTCCCTGCTTCTGAAGAGGTGATTCTAATTCTTATCACAATCATGAGTGTGATTGCTGGTGACCATTCCCCATTTTCTTGCCATCTTAGCTCCCTCAAGAACTTGGTTATTTGCTGTCTGTCAACTGACCTGAAGTCCTGCCATCTTCTCATAACTTTGGGCCAACCGTTTCCCCCTCGGGATCTGCTTCCCTATTAGTCACCCTGGAGGAGGTGGCACAATCTAGTTCACTGGTGGTGGTTGTCTGTTGTGCTGTGTTGGTAAGGATTCCAAGGTTGCGTTGGCATCCAGACTCAGTAAGAAGGAGGGTTCTGATTGATTAGTGATGTCTGCCATGGGTCCCACAGGGCAAGTAGCAGCACATTTGCCATCCCTGGACTGCTCAGCAGCTAAGATGTTCTGTGACTCCACAGGATCACTACTTGGTAGAGGAGACAGGTGCACCAGAACCTGTCTTTCAGAACTATGGCTGGGGCTGGATGTTAGAGGGAGGATTTCAGCTTTAGTCTATGTCAGCAGTGGGTCTCTTAGGGGAGAGAGTGAGCTTTCTATTACTGGAGTGATTTAAACAGTCTGACAGGGGACGAGTGCTTAGGGCCCTAGGGGTCCTTGTGCCCCCTTTGATTCAGGAAGTTCCTATGATGCAGCATAGGTGGTCCCATCCTCTGTCCCTTGCCGAGGCTTACCACATAGTCCAGTAGGATTATGATTTCTTCCGGAGGGATCAAGGCAGCTACCACAGCATTCACAACATCCTGCCTAACGATGAGGCTGAACGGGGTGCTGTCCAGGGTGGGCATCGTCGGGGAAGCCACGGAGTTATTGAAATACTTGTTTACCATTCCCTTTGAGTCCAACAGCTTGGCCTGAGGAGACAAAGAGCAGGAGGAGTGGAGTGAGCTGAAAATCTAAACTCTACAGTTGACATGTTAACAATGCAGAAGCAAACGACACCTGTTTGCCTTTTTGCATTTGTAGCCTGGAACAGTGGATACATTCAGGCCCCTGCCAGGGGACACGAGGTTGAGGGCACTGATGCCTGGCTGAAGGCTGAAAGTTATCTCAGGCACCTGACATCTCCTCCACTTACACCCCTCAAATAATCTGATTTTTATTTTTTAACCAAGATATCTTAGTTTTTCACTTATGTTTCAACTTCTCAGACATCTCAAACCCTTTAGGTAATGGGAAAATTCAAAATTGTAACAAAATGGATGAACTACTCAATGCTGCAATTTTCCAAGGGACCCATAAGAACTAGTCTGGGATTCACACTACCTGCCTGGCCCCCCAGGGATGGGTGTGCAGCTCTATATTTTATGGCGAACTGACAGTCATTTCCTGTCTTCAGGGCAATGTGTGGTCTCATTTCATCCTTTCCTCAGTGACCATTAGTATTTACATTTTGCAGACAATAAAGTGGAGGTTCAGAGAGATGAAGAAACTTGCCCAGAGTCACATAGCTTGGGAGTCATAGGACTGGGAGAGAAACTTAGGTCTGTGATTCTCAATAACGTTTCAGTGATTTCAGTGATGTCCTGGGCTTTTGTTTCAAGGTTACTGGAGGTTTGGGGATTGGCAGGGACCTGCCTGTGAAAGGCTGAGGGCCTCAGTGTACACATTCAGGCCCCTGACAGGGGACATGAGGCTGAGGGCAGACCCCCTGGGTAGATGATTTGTGGCTTAGACTCTTACCTTCTGATTTTTTTCTCCCCAGAATGGCTCAAATGTGTTCAGCCTGTTGCAGATTTTTCTAAATCAGCTTATGTGTCCTAACCGTGACTGGGTTCTCCCCCTTTACAGCCAGAAAAGGGCAGCAATGTCCCCACTTTATTCCTGAGGTCCTGTGACACTCACCACCAGGTTGAACTGAATAGCATCATCCTTGATAGCAGGAGACAGAAGGTCAAACTCCAGGCGGTCAGGGCTGAGGGAAATGGGCACTGCTCGGGGACAAGAAGGAAGTTCTCTGAGAGTGGGGAGCAGCATTGGATGGGGTGGTTTGGGGGCTGCTTTCAGCTGGATTATTGTCTGGAGAAATGAGTAGGAGGGGCAGGTAATAATGATGTTGATAATAAGGAAAATGATGGGCTGGGCAAGGTCGCTCCCTGTTACAGTGGGAGGCCAAGGCTGGTGGATTGCTTGAGCTCAGGAGTTCAAGACCAGCCTGAATAAGAGTGAGACCCCCATCTCTACTAAAAATAGAAAAACTAGCTGGGCGTGATGGTGGGAGCCTGTAGTCTCATCCAATCATGAGGCTGAGGCAAAAAGGATTGCTTGAACCCAGGAGTTTGAGGCTGCAGTGAGCTATGAGGCTATGGTATTACACCCAGGGCTACAGAGTGAGACTCTGCCTCAAAACTGAGACAAAGCGAAAAAAAGGAAATGTGAGCATAATGACTGACATTGAGTGTATACCAAATGCCAGGCGCCGTGCTAAACCTTTACGTGGGATGGCTCATTAATCTTCAAAATGACCTAGGGAAGTATTATTATTATTACCCTCCTTAGAGAATCTAAGGCTCAGAAGAGTGAAATGACTTGCTCAAGCTCATATTGTGAGAGGGTATGAGTGGGTTTTATGCCATAGTCCTGGGTTGGAACCAAAAGGAACTATTGTTTATAATTCTCCATCCCCCTCACGAGACCGAATCCGGCATGGCCCACCGGGCAGGTTCTGGGTCTGGACGCCCGGTGCGCACCGCCGGATCTCGTGTTCGTCTCAGGATTCCCCATGTGGCCGCCAGGTGGCGGTGGCGTCCCATCCGCCCCGGCTGGAGGGCCGAGGATAGGGCGGATCTAGAGGGGACGGCCGGGATTTGGCTCTCGGGCCGCCTCCTGCCTCCTCCCGGGGAGACTTGCTACCCTGCCGTTGCGGAGCACAGTAGCCTGTTTGACTTCCGTTTGAGCCCCGCAGAGCGTGGTTAGTGTCTTCTTGCCCCTGCATCTGTTCCCTCATCTTAAATTCCTGCCTATGCGCAGAACTGGCACCTAGTAACCACTGAATCGGAATTACACCCACTTGGAACTGCACGAATTGGGTTCACGGCTTCCCATGCTGCCAGTTGCCTCTGTGAGCTCGGAGAAATGGCTTAATTACTCTGAGCCTCAGTTTCCCCACATCGGAAGAGGGTTGATGATTACTACTGCATGGAGCTGTTTGGGGCACCCGTGAGGCCCGCGGTAGACTCTCTGGGCACTCAACGCGCTTTCATTTCGTTCTCCTCTGCCCACTCCTTTCTGGTCCCCTTTGAAAGAGACCCTTCAGGTCTCAAATCAGCAGATGGTAGGTTTTCTTCTTTTGCCTATTTCTGTGGGGGTTCGAAACGAGGGCAGATTTCTGATGTGGGGGCAGAAGCTTGTCCTCACCTCTCTGCTGCTCTTAGCGAGGAAGCAATGACCTTGCTCAGCACACATTTCATCTCTTCCCTTGTTTCGCCTCCTCTAATAGCACACATCCCTCTCTCCTGCCACCCATCATCCATCCATTTAGCATTTGAAAACACTTCTCTGTGCCAGGCAGAGCACCTGCTATGTGCCTGGAAGTTTCCTTTAACCTTTTTTTTTTTTTTTTGAGACAGAGTCTCACTCTGTTGCCTAGGGTAGAGTGTGGCAGCCTCATGGCTCACAGCAGCCTCACAGCTCACAGCAGCCTCACTGCTCACAGCAACCTCATGGCTCACAGCAGCCTCAAACTCCTGGACTGAAGCCATCCTCTTGCCTCAGCCTTCCGAGTTGCTGAGACTACAGGCACCCACCATGACACCCAGCTAGTTTTTCTAATTTTAGTAGAGATGAGGTCTCACTCTTGCTCAGGCTGGTCAGAAACTCCTGACTTCAAGCAATCTACCGGCCTGGCCTCCCAGATTCTAGGATTACAGGTATTAGCCACCACACCCAGTTTCCTGTAAACTTGTAATCCTCATTAATAATCCTGTGAGGTCCCTTAGGATATATAAGCCCCACTTTTCAAGATGAGGAAACCAAGAGTAAAAGGTGGGATGGCTTTCCCAAGGTCATGGAGCAAGTCAGTGGTGGGGCTGGGATTTGACTTGAGTTTCTCTGGAGCATCTGCCGGCCTCACATAGAAGAGTAGGAACTCATTAAGTCCCAGGCATGGTGAATTTCTGTCCGCTTCTCTTGAGCAGGCATCAACTGATACTCCTCCCACCTGCTGCTGGACCAGTCACTGCTCAGGCCTGACAGGGGTGGCCTCCCTTGGGTGGTAGCAGAGCCTGGAGGCAGCTCCATGGGAAAGGAGAAGGTGGAACAGAGAGCAGTGCACCTACCCTTTACCATCTTCAGGAGGTCTGCATACATGTCATTGAAGGCCAGTTCGATCACAGGACACAGCTGCAATAGCACAGGGGTTCTATTAGTGAGGTTAGAATGCAGCCTGACAGTGATCCTTGCCTGGCCCACCTGGCCACCACCATGGCCAGCCAGGATCCCAGGCGGATTGAGGGTCATAGATGCATCCATACTCCCAGTCATCTCTGCTGCTCAGAGCCCACCCAGCCCCCAGGGCCACTTGGGACCTTTTGCAATGGTTTGTTCCTTACCCGGTGCCCAGAGTGTACCTGGGCTGCCAGCCCACAAGAGCCCATGTTTTCCATTGCAGTGGTTCTCAACCTGTGGGTGGCAACTCCTTTGTTCCATTTGTAACAACGAGGCAATTAGGAAGGTTGAGAACCACTGTCAGAAATGGAGAATTCACTTATTCATCTAACAAGTTAACTACTGAATTCCTTCCACATGTTAGACCTTAGAACAGAGGCCGGAAGAAAGATCCTACCAGCCCAGATTCTTCACAAGTCTTTTATGCCCTTTGTCCTTTTCTATCCCCAACACATCCTTTTGCCTGCTAAGCAATTCTCTTTCTAAAATTTCCCATAGTCCTCAATAGGGGATGATTTTATCCCTCAGGAGACATTTGGAAATTTCTGGAGACATTTTTAGTTGTCACAACTTGGGGGAATGAGGATGTTCCTGGCATCAAGCTGAGAGGGGCTGTCTTATTTATCCTGTAATGTACAGGACAGCTCCCATGACAAAGAATTGTCCAGTCCAAAATGTTAGTGGTACCAAGGTTGAGAGACTCTGGCCTACCCTAACTCTGGCCCCAGCTGTTTTGCACAGGAAGGAGATTAAACATTTGACACTTGTCTGTGGGACCCAAAGGCCGCGTTCTCTGCTCTGAGGAAGGCTTTACGCAGAGAAGTGCTCCCAGATTGCTGAGGACATTGTTTTTGTCTTAGGTACAATTGTCCTAGTGGAAGAAACTTCTACCTGGCCACCCTTTAATTAATTGACAATGTATTAGTGACAATGCATTTGGGAAGTGTTTTTCTATGAACACCCAGTCCCTGCTCCTAGCTGCTTTGCCAACCTAGAACTCAGAGAGGTTGGAAGAATCAGCTCCGAGACTCCGGGATGCACTGCCAGCGGACCATTTGTTCATTGCAGGAAAGGTGTCCCTGGCAACCTCTGCACTTTCTCCCACAACTCCCCAGCCTTCATTCCTATCAATGGATCTCAACCCTGGCAGTGGACTTCTCTGGGACACAAGGGCCCCACTGAGACCAATTACACCCGAATCTGGGGAAGGGCCCAACTTCAATACTTTTTATTATTATTATTATTAAATCATAGCTGTGTACATTAGTGCAATCATGGGGTACAGTGTGTGGGCTTCATATACAATTTGAAATTTTTTTTTTCTTTTTTTTTGAGACAGAGCCTCAAGCTGTCAACCTGGATAGAGTAATGTGGCATCACAGCTCACAGCAACCTCCAATTCCTGGGCTCAAGGGAGACTTGCCTCGGCCTCCCAAGTAGCTGGGACTACAGGCGCCCGCCACAACGCCCGGCCATTTTTTGGTTGCAGCCGTCATTGTTGCTTGGCGGGTCCGGGCTGGATTCTAACGGGGGGGGGGGGGGGGGGGGGGGGGGGGGGGGGGGGGGGGGGGGGGGGGGGGGGGGGGGGGGGGGGGGGGGGGGGGGGGGGGGGGGGGGGGGGGGGGGGGGGGGGGGGGGGGGGTGGGGTGTGGGGGGGGGGGGGGGAGTGGGAGTGGGGCTGTGTGGTTTGTTTTTTTTTTTTTTTTTTTTTTTTTTTTGGATTCAATTGTGATGAGGTGTTTATGTAAATGACATAAATAAAAAATATCAAATTTACTCACCCCTAATATGAAGCTAATTTTTAGCTTTAATTTGAAGGATAAAACCCAATTATAGCACAGGAATACCGGGATTGGGTAAAGGTAGGGGTGGGATGGGGGGAGGATGGGTAGAGGGAGGG
>CAUYON010212451.1:0-10889 GCA_963573935.1 Arctocebus calabarensis
CTGAAATCTCCCATTCCTACATGAGAATATTGGCCACCATTGCCCATCCATTTACTTATGTGTTCAATTTCTGTATAAATGTATACTATTTTTAGCATTGTTAACCATACCCCTAGCG
This sequence comes from Arctocebus calabarensis, assembly GCA_963573935.1. Lineage (NCBI taxonomy): Eukaryota > Metazoa > Chordata > Mammalia > Primates > Lorisidae > Arctocebus > Arctocebus calabarensis. Next base: position 119 of record CAUYON010212451.1, read on the forward strand.
AAACAACCTTGTCGACTAACGCACAGTTCCTTTTGCCATTGGTCTCATAGTTTCCACTCATTCCCAAATCTACTGAGGTCAGAACTTTTCTGCCTCTCATCTCTTTCAGTGAGTGGTGCAATACAGTGAGGTTGTTTTGTTACACTCTGCATTCCATCTTAGAGACCTGTTAACTTTTACTTTTTAAAAATTGCTTATGTTAAGCTTCACTCTATGTGCTATAAAGTCCTATTGGTTTTGACAGTTATCTCCACCAATATAATATCATGCAGAATATTTGTTGGGGTTCAGGCAATTGTCTGTATTTTTGGTTCTTGGTGTGCTCATGACCAAAGAATGACCAGACCCAATAAAAGCAAAGCAAGCATGAAACACAGTTTATAAAGAAGAGGAAATTAGGTTTACAGAGCAAGAGCAAGATATAGGGTTACAGAGCAAGATATGTTTCTCATAAACAATGAAGGGCCTATTGTTTCAACAAAGAAAAGTCTCTGATTTTGATCTGGGAGCTGTTTTATACTGTTTGAGTGTGGTCCTTCTTCTGGATCAGACCTTATCATGGAGTTACTTTCCTGGACTGTTAATGGCATGATAGCTAAAAAGTCACTTTTCAAATCCTATTGTGTGTGGGCTGCCTGGCCCTGGGTCATCCTTCCCCCAGGTATGGCAGTTAGTTGCTCAGGATAGCATGAAGTTGGGGTAGCACTGAAATGGTCCACTCTAGTCCTTCTTCTCAGGTGGGGTGATTCTTCTAGGCAGCCCCAACGGAGAAAACCCATTTTGTCCTTTTTCTCCAGGAGAGCCAGAATTCTAATTATTTACCTAATAGTTTCACTACTTAAAAAAATGTCCTGTGCTTCACCCATATAAACTTTCTCTTCCTAACCCCTAGTTGACCAGTGGCTCAGTTTTCTACCTCGTAGTCTTGTTTTTACCAGATGTCATATAGTTGATTCATACAGTACATAGCTTTTTCAAGTTAGCTCTTTTCACTTAGTGGTAATGGAAAAAATAAAATTCTGCAAAATAATTCAAAGAGGTTTATTCTGAGCCAGAAATGAGTAATTGATGTCCAGGGGAATATAGGAAGAAGACTTCCTGAGAAAATGCTCCTCAGGTGGTAGGGTCACAGTTTGGTTATATGCATTTTAAGGGAGACAGAAATTGCAAGTAAAATTATAAATCAACACGTGGAAGGTATATATTGATTTGGCCTGAAAAGGCGGGACATCTTGAAATGGGAGTGTTATCAGAATTTCTCTCTGTTGAATCCTTGATCTCAGAGATTAGAAGAATGAATCTATGGGCCCTGCAGATAAGCAAAAGGATAGAGTTAATTGACAGGGAAAAGAATAGAGAAGGAAAGAAGGGCAACAGAACCTCTGGCAGTGCAGTGGGAAACCCAAGTGGGAACTGCTTTTCCTATCCCATGGACAGGAGTTTGGGGGGAAGTATGTCACAATTGACCAGAGGTCTTTGGGCAGAAAATAAACCTAAAATTAGCACAGTTAGTCCTGGCAGTTCTTGCCTCAAGTGTTAGGGTATGTTCTCTCTTCTGTAGGAAGAACTGCCCAGAACCAATCAGTCTGCGTTTTTCATGACCTTGCTTGCATGCAGTCTGGAAAAGGTGGCTTGTTTGTGACTAGAGCTGGGGAAGTCTGTGGTGAGACTGTTTTATGAGCTCACCCAGGACTAGAAAATGGGGTCCTTGTCCAGCTCTTGGTGGAGAAACCCTGTATCATGGATTTGAAGGCTCTTGGTGGGCTCAAAGATTCTTTGATTTATAATTGGTTAAAGAAATAAAGCTTTATCTGAAGACTTGGAGTCAGTAGAAAGGAATGCTTGAGTTAAGATAAAGAAGTATGTTCATGAGAGTAAGTCTTAATGTACTCAAAGTGACTGTTACGTAAATTGATGGCCTGCAGGTGTGATTTAAACTTTGCATTGCATGGGCTTAGGTCTCATTAATAATTTAGTAACTTGTTATCACAAAGTCTGTTTTTTCAGTCTTATGGTCTCTGTTTTAACATTAAGGCTGGTCAATTATATCTAACCTCTGAAAAGGAGGGGGTATAATGAGGCCTGTCTCACCTCCATTCCCTTCATGGATTGGAGTTCAGTGTTAGAGTTTTTCTGGGGTCTACTTGGGTATGAGGGGATCCATTCAGTTGGCAGAGCCTTAAGCTTTTATTTTCTGTAACTAACATTCATGCCTTTGAATGACTTAAGAGCTTATTCCTTTTTATCAGTGGATAGATGTCTTGGTCCGTCAGCCCTGCTATTATAAAGTACCGTAGACCAGATCACTTACAAACAGGAATTTATTTCTCAAAGTTCTGAAGGATGGACATTTCAACATCAAGGAACCAGCACATTCAATGTCTTGTGAGTGCCTGCTTCCTAGAACTCAGAAATATTGTTATTGCCAGAATTTCTCTTTGTCAAGTGTTAGGTTCTTTTGGTTTTTGGTTTCAAAGAATGAAACCACAGACCATGAGGATCAGCAACAAGACAGAGCTTATTAACAGAAAGATTGATAAGTAAAAGAAGGGGAAGCAAAAAAAGGGAACAGAACCTCTGGCACCAATTTATATTACTGCATTAATAGTTTGGCATATAAATATATATGTTAGGGAGACCAATCTAACAAAACTTATATGTATAGACCCAATGAAACTACCCTTTTTATTATAATTCCAAGAATTAGAGCTGTCAAAACTGTAAGAAATAAGGGAGATCTTCAAAAGAAAATGTAAAGATATTGTCAGTTTATGATAGAGATGATTTAATTTAAAATATTAGATTTTTCTAGTTTTTTACTTAAGAGTTTATTTGCCTATAGATTTTTCTATCCAATTCTTTAGTAATATCTTTGTGGGTACTGGTCTGAGTCTGATCTTACACTCTTGAGCTCAAGCAATCTGGCCCACCTCAGCCTCCCTGCATGACAGGATTACAGATTTTGAATATTTTGTATTTGTTTGTTAGTTTTTTATTTAACCTTTTAGTCTAAAATTCATTTTGAGCCAACTTTAGTGTAAGGTGTAAGATCCATATGTAAATTAATTTTGTTTGAATATGTCTAATTTATTTCAGTACCATTTATTGAAAAATCTGTCAATTCTTCCCTGAATTGCCTTTAAGCCTTAAAAAAATAAGTTGACTATAGTTTTGAATATCCATTTCTTAGTCTTGTATTCTGTTATATTATTCTGTATGTTTATAATTTTGTCAATACTATGGCAAAATATCGACTATTAAAATTAATATGATTAGCTTCATAGTAAATATTGAAATTAGTGTTGAAAAAGTAGTGAATATTTTTTCTTCTTTGGTATTTTGTTGGCTATTCTAAGTCTTTTGTATTTACATATAAAATTTAGAATTGTTTTGTTGCTATCTCCAAAATATATCTCCGGGATTTTGATGGAGATATTGATGAACCTATCAAGTTTGGAAGAATTGACATCTTAAAAATATTGTCTGCTAGTCCTTGAACATGAAATATTTTTTTCATTTTTTAGACATCCTTTGATTTGTTTCATCAGTGTTTTATAGTTTTCTATACACAAACCCTATTAAAGTTTTGAAAATTTACTTAAGTATTTCATATTTTGGTGCCTTTATATACAATAATATTGGGTAAACACAGTGGCACATGCCTACAGTCCCAACACTTTGGGAAGCAGAGAGAGGAAGATCATTTGAGGCCAGAATTTAACCAAAGCCTGCACTACAAGTGAGACCCCATCTTTACAATAATAAAAATAAAAAAATTATAGTTGGCCATGGTGAAGTGTGCCTATAGTCCCAGTTATTCAGGAGGCTGAAGTAGAAGGATTATTTGAGTGCAGGCATCAAAAGCTACGGTGATCTATAATTGTGCCATTGAACTCTAGCCTAAGCAACAGAGGAGGAATCTATCTCAAAAAAAAAAAAAAGAAAAAAGTAATGAAATAAACAGTATTGTTTATTGTTTATAATTTTAATTATTTGTTCTTGGTACACAAGAAAATAACTGCATTTATATACTAAATTTATATACATAAATATGCTGAATTAATATACTGAAAACTTGTCATACTTAATTAAATATTAGAGCCAAGAGTTTTTAAGATTTATTAGTGTTTTCTATGTAGAAGTCATGCCATGATTTCATTTCTTCCTTTATAATCTGTATATATTTTATTTCTTTTTCTTGTCTTATTGCAATAGTTAGAATTTTCCATATAATGTTGCATAGGAGTAGAAAGATAGGACATCATTGCCTTATTCCAAATCTTAGAGGAAAGTCATCTAGTCCTTCATCAACAGGTATGAGGCTTTTGTAGGCTTGTATAGACATTTTTTATTGGGTTGACAATGTATGGCTAATGTCACATCTGTTAAAATATCAAATTAAAGATAAAAAAAGCTATCTTTAATCCATCATGCTTTCTCTTGAGTCATAAATTTGCCTTGAGCCATCAATTGTTTATATTTCTTCCACAGGGAAGATATACTCATTTCTGCCAAATCCCCAAAATTCTTGTCCTATGATAGCATTATCACAAAGTCCAAGAAATTATTCTTCTCAATAAAGTTCAAGTGTATATTTGACTCCTTCATGTATAGTTTATTTTGATCTTAACCTATGACAAAGAAATGAGTTATCTGTTTTCCACACACAATATACAATGATGAGGTAAGCATAAGCATAGGATAACATCCATAGACTATCCTGTTCAATGTGGGGTAAAATAGAGGCATATGACAATCTCTGGTCCATAGCAATTTTGAAATCTAGTCAAATTTATGTTACCATTAAAAAAATTAGAGCTCAGTACAGATCCATTTTAATGATTCTCTATGCCTATTGGTTTCTTCCACTGAATGTCTTCATTCTAACATTAAACTCATCTTTTCTTTCTATAAGAACTAGCCTATGTTTGTAGCCTAGTAGTTTTCTCAGACTTCTTTTTACCTACAAAAAATTAGGGACACAAGTGCTTTTTTAAAATTCTGAAATATCATTATATTTTTGAGTCCAACTAATATATTTCTTTTAAAAGCTTTGTAGATAAGTGTATCAATTTATAATTGATTTTATTGGATAAAACCACACCCAAAATATCTTTAATACAGGTTCCTCTTTAACTAGGGAACTCTGTGAGATTAACACAATGCTCTCAGGATTCTCCAAAGTTCAACATTTAAAAAAATAAAGTCTACAGGGTTTGCCTAAGAAGGATTTTTATCCTTAGAAATAATTTTGTCTAGCCGAAAGGGAACATGACACACCACCTTACATCTCTCTGAGGTCCTAACAAAAGGTTTTATACTTTTATTCTTTACTTCATCTTTACCCTCAGACTTTGCTTTACTTAGAGAGACTGAATTTGCTATTTTCTCCAAAGCTAGTTCTCACTTTTAGCAGTTTTTGTAAGCTTAGAAAGACTGTCCTGAACTCTTAGTATTTTCTATACCTAATGCTAGAAAACAGAAGGATTTCTCCTTTATTTTTTTTCTTTTATCATTCCTTTTGTCATGGGTAACCAGAAGAATTTGTGCCTGCAAATCCCTTAACAAGGTTTCTGAGATCAGTAGGTGGCTTTCTCCCCTCCTCCACCATTTTATCATTGGCAACAGTTTTGCTAACTATTCTGTCTGTATTTAACTCAATTTATCCTTTCACTGGCTTTCAATGGCCTCCAATGACATTTTTCTCATTGTCCTTGAAGCCCTAATTGTCTCCATGAGGTCGTTCAACTTTTCACCAACAGTTTCTTACAGCTCCACCACCCAGTATCAGTTAAAGCTATCAGGTTTATATGCTTTGTTATTATAGTACTACCCTTCCAGGTATCCAATTCTGTCCCAGTTATGCATTGCTACATAACTATGAGTTAGTAATTTATTTTGGCTGGTCTCAACTAGCCCATTCTTATGCTCTATATGATGTTGAATGATACTATTGGGTAGGATTCCATGGGTGGATGGGTCATCTGAAGGGTCAAGATGGTTGCACACACTCACATAGTATCTAAGCAGGTGTGATTGGGTGGCTTAACTCATGTGGGAGTTTTGAAGAGAGCATCTATATCTGACATCTTTAGCATGGAAATGTCAGACTACATGGACCCTACATACCAGCAAAACAAAGCTCCTAAAACATAGTCCAAGAGACACAGAGTTCAAGATGAAGTCTTCTAAGGCTTTAGATTGGAAACTGACTTGAATCAGTTTCTAATATATTGCTTTAGAGACGTCATAGAGCTAAATTCTAGATTAGTGGTAACTGAACCAATTACCTCTCCATGGGAAAAGTCTCAAAGATTTTTTTTTTGTTCATCTTTAATCTGCCATATCTCCTATTTTTATTTCTATTATCCATGAACTAAGTACAAGGAACTGATTCTTAAAAGTATAAGTGAATGTTTTTTGTAGTATATATTTGGAAAAATCTAAAAGTCTTGAAATTTGATTAGCAATTTAGTAATCTTTTTTGTTAGGAAAAACCTTTCTCTTTAACAATTCAAATATACCCGAAAGATTATGTAGTTGTGTTCCTTGGAAGTGCATATCTTTAACGTTGAAAAATCAGAGGCTTCCTACGCTATATTGGTTGTATTGTTTATTACTTTTATAATCCAAGGTAAGCATCTTGATTTACTCAATTGTAAAATGGGAGTTTATACCTATGGAATCCATATAATTTAGTCTAAACTGAGGCACTTTGAGGAAAGCTCAAAAATAAAATGGCCATTTCTCCATAATAAAGTTAAACCTGGAGCTATATCAGGCAAATCATGACTCATTTGCCTTTCCGTTTCTGCAGGACTTTGTTCTTATCAAAACATTTTGTGGTGATCAAATATATCAATGAGCATTCAAAATTATGAAATGTGAAATAGAACTGAGGTAGTAGCGTATTTCAAATATATGGGGGAATATTATTTATATCCTATATTTAGAGACTTTTAAAACTGTTTCTAACTCCGTTTAATCACTATCATAATGCTGAATGTCTGCTATTCTCCTTAATTGTGAAACTATTATAATATAGTTTGAGATTATTTATTTTGATTTTATTTCTAAGAAAGTCTGAAGAGAGAGGATCCCTGCTCACTTATGCACATTTTCTCCCCCATTACTGCTATTCTTTTGTCTTTTTAGTTGAGCCTTTTTTAGACTAAGTAATATTATATTCTTTATATTCTGTGTTTCATCTTATTAATATAATTTGATATTCATTAAAGTTGCTCCTCAGTGGTTTTAAATTATACATCTCAGGAAAGTTTTTCAAACTGCTCACCCATTAAATAAAGCTATTCTTTTACTCGAGTATAATGAAAATCTTTAGCTTAGCACATACAAATTGAAACCATTCTAAAACACTCTAAATTGGAATGTTTTGTCTTAGACAGTCTTTACTATGCACCCTGATTTTCCAAGCCCATAACATTATGTTCAACTCTCTGGCTTTATGTCTTATGAATTCTTGTATAATTTCAAATTAGTTACAGATTCCTCATCTTGCTTTTGGATTCTGATAAAAAAAAAAGAAATAGCTTTTGGGGAGCAGTATCCTTGGTAATATTGGGGTAAATGAAACCTAGAAGAGCAACTCTGAACAAAGTCTTGAAGTCAAATATCCTCCCTAATAAAACTGGTGACCAAAGATAGGACATTCCTTCTTTGGGGGAACTAGAGGTAGCAGATAGAAGCTCAGTTATTGGCTGGAGGGAATCTAAGCAGCAAGTTCAGATTTTGCCTAGAAACTTTTTGGCTCAATCAGCTCTCTGGAGAGTGATGACTAATCCATGACTTTTTATACTGGACATCATTAAGTCTGATATCAGGTGTTGGTTTGGATTTGCAGAGAGCTTTATCATCTGTGTTCGAAAACTGTGCAATATAACAGAAAATGTGGTCAAATTTGTCAAAGGTGCAATAAATAGAAATGAGTATTTATAAGTCTAAACAAGAACATTGAGGAGAAAGTGAGTTAGGCAGTTACAAAAGCTAAATCACTTTCTAGAGCACAGAACGTATCTATCAAGTGCGTAGTAAATGTCTGTGCATGGATAGAGGAATCTCACTGAGGTAATATTAGAGGAAGCTCAGGAAAGCCTATCATATTCAAATGCAAAATGTATATGTAAGCTATAATAGAAAACAGCTTCAAGGTGATACATTAAAGTCAAAGCATAGATCTTATCCTTCTTGAGCTTGATGCACCTATGTCATTTTTAATTTAATGCTGTGTTAGTTGAACAAACTCTGGATTCTGCTAAAATGTTATTTAATTTTAGTGTATGTTTCTTTTGCTTTTGCATTGGTCTTATATATATATCTGTAGATCTCAAATATTTTCTTGTAGATTACTAAAATTTATCAGTGGTGCCTGCTTAAGTGACATCAATCTGAGTGTGAGCTTTGTGAAGAGTGTCAACAATAGACTTAATTATGCAATGAATCATGAGTATCCATTCTAGAATTAAGAAGGGGAATTACGAGCACTCTCTTTTCCTCTTTTTTTTAAGTATGGCATTGCATTTTTTTTTTCAAAAGAAACACTCAACAGTGCATCGTTTCATTCTACATTCAGTAGAGTCATTTGTTTTGATAAATTCCTTACCAGTAATTCTGATTATAAGAATTACTTATAAAAGTGGTTGTAATAGTCACCAGACAATGTTCATTGTTTTCATTTTGTAGAGGGTGCATTATATGAAATAGCTGTTTTCTTTCCTGAATTTCCTTGCCTTTGGGATTTCTTCAATCTGCAATAAATGTGTATACAACTATGTTTTTATTATATAATCTATTCAAAAATGATTAAATGAAAATTCAAAGTCTTCAAAGGTGTAAAAATTCTTTCTGATTATTTTTTACAGTACAAAACAATAGTATTCTTTGACTGGATATAATTTAACTATGGATTAAATAAATTTTATTCATTAAAGATAATGCATTTGAACATTACTTTTGAGACAATAAAGCAAATTTTATTATAATAGCAATGCTTCTTTCAATTGAAATTATATGTTGTGGTTGAATTATTGCCAATTATACAAGACTCTGTGCCTGCTGCACATTTTAAATCATTAAGTGTAAAAAACACTATAGTATTTTCTCACTGCATTTGGACTCATGATGTTTTAACTAGCCTTTTAGCCCTGCTGATTTTTTTCTTTGAAGACTTTATTAAAATGTTTCATAGCAAGAAAGTTTTTACTTCTTAGGAATTTGGGCATTTATATCATGGATTAAAATCCTTTATATTTCAAACACTGTGTTTTAATTAAATTAACTTTTAAATTTATCAGTTATCATATGCATATACTTCAATAATATTTTTGCCCACACTGTTTAATTTTCTTTATTTTTTTTTTCTTAATGAACTTCATGGTTGATACTATTAGGTAATATTTTCACTTTGTATTTAACAAGTTTTTATTGATTTATTTTTTATTTCAAAGTATTAATAGGGTACAAAAATTTTGTTACGTGGATAGTTTTTATAATGCTTTCGTAAGGGCTATAAGTGTATTCATCATCTGAATAGTGTTGAATATACCTCTTGGGTAGGTTTATACGCCTTCTCTCTTTTCCCTCAATTCTTTTACTTCTCTCTGCACCCACTGTTTCTTTTGAAAAAAAATTACCATGACTTCCAATTACTTATTTCTCTCTGTGCCCATCAATTAGTTCCAAATTATTGGAACACTACTATAATTTGTAGTGTTTGTCCCTTCTTGAGATACTTCATTTAGGTTAATGGTTCTCAGTGTTATCCAAATTGCCACAAAAGACTAATTAATTTCTTTTTATGGCTGAGTAGTACTCCATAGATATGTATTACACATTTTGTTAATCTATTTATGAATTGATGGGCACTTGGATTCTACATCATTGTGATTTTGAATTGTGTTGCAATAAACATGCAAGTGCATGTGTCCTTTGGATAAAATTTTTTTTTTTCCCCTTTTGGGTAGATGCCCACTAGTGGGATCGCTGTATTGAATGGTAAGCCTACTTTTAGTTCTTTGAGAAATCTCCATGTTGTTTTCCATAGAGGTTACATTAATTTGCAGTACCACTAACAGTTTACATATAAGCATTCCTTTCTCTCTCCATCTATGTCAGCAGTTATTGTTTTTGCACTTCTTTTTATTTTTTAATTTTTTTTTATTGTTGGGGATTCATTAAGGGTACAAGAAACCATGTTACACTGGTTGCATTTGTTGGGTAAAGTCCCTCTTACAATCCTGTTTTGCCCCCAGAGGTGTGGCACACACCAAGACCCCACCCCCCTTACTCCTTCCCTCTCTCTGCTCTTCCTTTCCCCACCTCTCCCTCATTCTTTCTCTCTCTGCTCTCTCCTTCCCCCACCCCCACCGTGTGAATAATTGTCATTAATTGTCCTCATATCAAACTTGAGTACATGGGATTCATGCTTCTCCATTCTTGAGATGCTTTACTCAGAATAATGTGTTCTATTTCCATCCAGGTTAATACAAAGGCTTTTAAGACTCCATTTTTTAAAATGGCAGAAAAGAATTCCATAGTGTACATATACCATAGCTTGTTAATCCATTCCTGGATTGGTGGGCATTTAGGTTGTTTCCACATTTTGGCAATCGTTAATTGAGCTGCAATAAACAGTCTAGTGCAAGTGTCCTTATGATACAAGGATTTTTTTTCCTTCTGGGTAGATGCCTAGTAATGGGATTGCAGGATCAAATGGGAGGTCTAGCTTGAGTTCTTTGAGAGTTCTCCATACTTC
>CAUYON010212455.1:0-12799 GCA_963573935.1 Arctocebus calabarensis
TCCTATGCCTAGGTCAATTTCTTGTGAATTTCCTAGGCCTTAATTCCATGAATGGACTGTATCCATTCATTGATACATTCATTCACCTTGTCCCTGGCAGAAGGGACTGTATCCATTCGTTTCCTGGCCAGGGAACCCATGTACCTATGTATACCCTGAGACTAAAGGCCTAAAGGAGGAGATGGGGAAAGAGTGGGAGAGAAACGGGGAGAGCTTCTCTCTCCCCACTGGAGTTCCCTCCCTCTACCAGGAGCTTTAGTGTTTTCTGTATTCTTTTCTGTAAATAAATTCTGTCTTACCACCGGGGGGTTGGGGGGAGGAAATAATGTAATGAAGAATAATAAAATACATGTATAAATAAAGATTATAAAGACATGAAAAGAAAAAAAAAAGAAATAATTTAATCCTCAGCTGAAGTACCACAAAACCCCACAACTGTTTCCCATTGTGTATAAAGTCTCTTGGTCTTGGAAGGAAGACAATCGGTCCAGTAGATTTTTCAAAATTAAAAAAAAAAAAATAGAGCCTGGGCAGGTGCATTAGCTCACACCTGTAACCCCGGCACTCTGGGAGGCTAAGGTGGGAGGATTGTTGACGCTAGGAGTTTGAGACCAGCCTGGGCAACATTCTGAGATGCTGTCTCTAAGTCTATGTGAAATAAAGATCTAGCTGGGTGTGGTGGTTATGATCAGGCCATTGTACTACAGTCTTCACAACAGTGAGATCTAGTCTCTTAAAAGAAAAAAAAAGCGCCTATTTTCCCCAAGAATATAAAGAGCCCTCTTCATGTGGGCAATGGAAATCTTGTAGTAGAAACTTTGAATTGGGAACCAAAGACTACTGATTACAGTATGACAGTTTTTGAGGGGAAAAGGAAGAAGCAGAAAGCCATCTTTATTACACAATAAAAAAATGTATTTTCAGACTAAATTTTCTGTGGCATCCTAGCTGGATAACACAAAGATACATTTTTCATAACTGTTTTAAGTTGAGTAACTAAGACATATGGAATGATTTTTGCAAGAAAATGTGCAGCTCAGAAACTTTTCACATGGGATAGCCCTAGATAGACATCTGAATGCCACTGGGTAGAAATGGCACAGAGTATCTCTGATTAGAATAACTAAAATAGGAGTGTTTGGAAGGCAGGAGGCAACGCCCACTGTCTTCCTAGAGCTATGTGTACCTTTAAGTTTCCTTGTTTTCTCAAGCAGATTAAGACATACTATGCTGATTGAACTTTTACCTATATTAAATTACAGCATGTTTCCTCTTTTTCATTATAGAAACAAAAAGTTGCAATAAACTTCCTGTCGCTCTGTACCTAGTTTCACTTAGGAATTAGAATTGTATTACTCTAGTGAAGAGTTCAAATTCAGCTGGTAGGACAGGTAATTAACTGCAAGGAAGCTTTCCATCATTAAACGAAACAATACCTTGTTGCCCCGTACCCTATAGGTACACTTAACGCCATCTTAAAAACAAAACTATTCCCTGGAGTTGGAAATAGTTATTCCTATGACTGTGTGTTAATACTAACCCTGAAATGCCTGCCATCTACCATTATGTTCCCAGGTTTCTCCCATAAAAGTCTTAGTAAACTTACAGCCCTGACACAGTTACCATGAACAGGCCTCTATCTGGGAATGATTACACTTGCATATGGATTTAACTTAGGACAGGAATAAGTTAGCACCTTTCTTTGACCTTTTTCTGAGTACAACATACAAGCAGAATCCAGGAATGATGAGTGTTTTACAGCAGCTGGCTCCCACAGGTGGTAAGACGGGCTCTGACACACGATGGGTCAGTCATTCAGCAAGTGTGAATTTTGGAAGGGAGCATCTGCCAGTCTTATTATTAACTGAGAGTTGAGTTGTTTTTTATGAACTTCCAATCTGGAAAACTTAAGTACATTTTTGAAATGGATTCACTGATAATTTAACTGAAAAATAAAATGTCATTTTTCTTGTATTTTCACATCCCTCCATGACTAGATGCAGCTGAAAGCCCGAGAGAGAGGGTTCTTCCTCCTGAGGCCCCACACTCTCCATTCAGCTAGTGAGAGCTTCCTTCTGGCTTCAGAATTCCAAACTCTATCCAAGGGCTCTTTTAGAGATATTGGCATTTCCAAAAGTCCTCTCTGAGCGAATATTTTCAATATTCTGAAAATATTTTTTAAGAATATAATGCCTTTCTTGCTTTAAGATAATTGTATCAGGAGGTTATGAAAACATGAATGAACATTGTAGGCAAGTTTAAGTCCAACGTATCAAAGTTTATGAAGGGGTTCTAAGTCCAGTAGGGCAGCTAAGGTTTTACTGGCAAGTTTTAGGATCCTGGGCCCTGTCAGAGTTTGCCACTGAGCAGGGGTCATTTCACTGTACACAGAAGATACCACCGTTCAGCACCAACTGTATAGATCAAGATCAGTACTATCCAACAGAAGTATAAAGGAAGGCACATATGTAATTAAAAAAAAATTTTAGTAACTATGTTTTAAAATACAAAGGAATGGATAAAATTACTTTCAATATATTTTATCTAACCCACTGAGAAAGGGAAGTGGCAGAAACTGCTTTAGGCATTGCTTTGGGCTATTGAGCATTACCTGAGTTAAGAAGTCTCAAAGTTGCAAATTACTTTGATCAAAACAGGATGGAGGCAGGGCAAGTCCAACAAGTTACAACTAAGATGGTGGAGGAACGCCCATCCACCCCATGAATATTCCTCCCCTTGGTTAGTCTGTTGCCGAAATAGAAATAGAACAGGAAGGGGGGGGGGCTGGTTCTCTGCAAGGAGAATAGCCTTTGGTCTGTCTGTGGAGCAGATTTCTATAGTTTCTGAACAAATCTCAGTCTGACATTACTTTGTCAGCTTGCTCTCTAATTCTTGCCTGAAGCCAAGGACCCCCATTGGGAGTCACTTCTGTATATCACCACTGTATCTAAAATATTATCATTTCAATATGTAATCAATATAAAATTAATTAAATGTTTTACGGTTTTAGGAAGTATAAAGGTTTTGAAATCCAATGTATATTTTACAAAAATTACAGCACCTGTCAATTCAGACTAGCCACGAATAACCACAGGTGGCTAGTGGCTATAGTATTAAAACAGTGCAGCTCCTTCCTAGTCAGGATGGACAGACAGGAAATGATTCCACGGGAGTACCACAGCCACCCAAATTCTAGGGTGCTTAGACACGTTCTAAACCATAGTTCCTTTACAGTTTCAGAGACTAGTGTTCCCAATCTCTGAATATGTCTGTGTATGATTCTTGTATTTGCAGGATAACTTACAAATGATGATTATTTCAGAAAACAGGTCTGGTGCTAGTGCAGAACATTCCTACTCTTAATGCGTTGTAGAGTAAGAAAGATGAGCTCACTACTCATTAGGTCATAATATAACGTTAGCTCTTTCCGACTATTCTATTTATGTTTCAATATAACTCATTTATTCCATAAATAGCAAGTCTTCTCAGTACAAGACCAAGAGAGGCTAAAATGCCCTGACAAAATAGGAAAGTATTATTTCTAAAAGTAAATTCAACAAAACCAGGTGGTAACATATATTTAAGTAATTATGCAATCAGCTTTTACTATTCTCTACACAACTTACAAGGATAACAATTTTAACTAGTAAAACTGCCTCACAACCTATAAACCTTTGAGGTCTGTATTCTAACCAATTCTAGTCCTTCATCCTTAGTAAATATTTCTGTCCATCTACTTATTACTTATCTTCTTGCAACACGAAAGTGGTTACCTTAGGCAAATGTTCCTTTATGGTTTCATTGTCTCTCTTCACTATCTCCATCATTTCTTGGCCTCCAAGGTAGGCAGCATTAGCTACATTAAAAAAAAAAAAAAGTCAAATACTTAGAATACATAGAATAAAAACAAATGCCAAATTTACTTTAGTAAACTCAATCCTCCTTCCTTTTCTCCTGGCAAGTGTTACTCGATTTGTAACACTGGTGAGGCCAAGAGAGGGATGTCAATCATGCAACATGCATAGTCTCTGGAACAAAGAGCATGTCCTAAAAGAGAACCTCTCAGCAAAGTTTAGCAGTTCCCCAGCCTAACGTCAGACACCACAGGAAATGATGTGTTGTAACTGGACCTGACTAATGTGTGTTGTTATGACTTAAAGATGAGAAGCACAAATCATTACAGATAAATCATGCATGCGAAGGAAATGTACGCAGTTACTAACATGAAATTATATTGGCGTTTTTAAGGCAACAACTAAAAATAATGTTTATTTTTAAAAATAAGTTTAAAGCATCTCTAAGTATTTTCAAGGAGGATTAGTCTTGTTATACTGGTTACAAAACGAGCAAACTGATGCTCACATTTAAGATGTCAAATACTTTTAAAGAAGAAGAAAGCCAGAGATTATGAACATAAATTTATGTGGCTTTCTTACACTGCCTTGGATTCCATTTAGGTTGATATTATTAATTGGCTTTCTTTTTTGTTAACATTTACCTTGTACATGCCATTCATTTCGCATCTTCTGCCACTTTAAGTATGATTCTTGAAATCATGTAAGTGGATTTCCTTAAAAGTGAAGTTTGAAAGTCTCTCTCTTAACTAAAGGAACCAAAAGATATTCGTGCATATTGAGATCAAAGATATTTGGTCAGATTCTAGTCATCTTGTTTGTATACGCTATACTTGGCTATTTCTGACTCTTTTTAGTATGAATGATGAGTTTTCTTCCCCACTGTGGCTTAAAAAATTTCTTTTCATTAATAGTGTTAAAGCATAAATTCCATTTTTATTCATCTAGTGGTTAAGCTTACCTAAATGTTGGAAAACTTATAGATTTTTCCCCTTTGCTATCCGGAATTATTCATGCAGACAAGGCAGCCCCTTGGCATACTTGTATTTTCCCTATGCTTCCTCCCACCCTGCCATATTTTTCTTGTGCCTTCTTTCCATCCTGCTTGTACCCCCATGGTTTAAATTATCAAGAATTTTAGTTTCCGATTATTTTACATGTTGCCTCTACTTTTTTTATTTACTGTTTTATCAAGGTAACCATGATGGAGTTTATATATCAAACTTCACAAAAATGCTTACAGCGAAAAGCCATAGTTCGATTGTTTCCCGCCTTTGAGTCCACTGCCCAGAGGAATCTTCTCTTAACTTTTTCAGCTGTCTGTCCATTAGTCATCTATGTACTGCTAAACATCAGGATTGCCTTGCTATATTTCAGTACCTTATTCATTACTTTTGCTGAGCTGCTATGATAGATGGGGACTTAGCTCACTTTATGGCCCTCACTTTCCTGCTTACCATCTTCTCAGTATGTTTAGATCTTATTTTTAATTCCTCTATTATTACTTAAATAATACACTTAGACTTTTATTTCTAGATATTGTTTACTACTGAGCCAGCTCGCATATGAGACCACATTCCCATTCTTACCATAGGCCCCTCCTCCCCTCCAATACTTGTTTTTGTTCCAGCCACTACCTTTTCTCCCCAACTCTCCACCCAGTCGATAGCCTTTTGAGGCAGTTTTTCACAGTCCTTCTTTAGTCCTTCTAACCTGTACTGCTGCCAACTTAGAATTTCTCTTAGCTGCCTTTTTGGGTTGTTTCCATTGTTTTCTAAGTCCCAGTTAATTAACTCAATCATGTATTTATTCATTTCAAAGATGACGATACTGTATGCCAGACATTGGCACTGGAGGTAGAGCAATGAACAAGAAAAGAAAAAGCATTATTGAGCTTATCATGTAGTGTTGGCAGTAGTGAATACAAATACATGATAGATAGGGAGAAAAGTTCAGGAGATAGAATGTGCAGTGGCAATGGTGGCCTATTTTATGTAAAGTCCACTGAAAAAGCCTCTCTCACAAGAGGACCTGTGACCAGAGATGGACTGGGATGAGGAAGTGGGCCATGCAGGCTCTAGGAACTCCCTGTGTCTGAGGAAAACAAGCCGAGCTCGGGGCTGGCCAGGATGACATGGGTGGAAGAGGAGCGAGCTGGGGTAGGTGCGCAGTGAAGTGCCGTGGTCCTGTTCTCCTTCTTGTCATGATTGCCTACGCACTTTTGCAGGAGCATATCTTGAGATGACTTCTTAAGGGAAAGCATACTAAAGGAGAAATTTCTGGAGCTTCTGCCTGTCTGAAAAAGTCTATTCTTCACCTTTACACTTGACTTATACTTGGCTAATTAGAGACTTCCAAGTTGAAAATAATTTTTCCCAGAACCTAGAAGACACTGCTCTACTGTCTGTAAATAATTTGCTACTTTTGATAAAAAAAACTTGTACATAGTACCACTTTGATTTTCATTCGTTTGAAGGGATTTGCATGTGTGTGTGAACAATTCTGAAAGCTTTTATTTTGTATTTTGCTGATGCACATTTCATGATACTATGCCTAGATGCAGCTCTTTTTCAATTGTTCAACTTTTTAGTTTTTAACCTCAATTTTATTTTCTACCCCTTAATAATAAAGTTTTAATTTTGACAATCACACACACACACACACACACATACATACGCACACACATAGGCATATATATTTTTGGGGGGGACAGAGTCTCACTCTATTGCCTAGGTTAGAGTGCCATGGCATCAGCTTAGCTCACGGCAACCTCAAACTCTTGAGTTCAAATCCTGCCTCAGCCTCCCCAGTAGCTGGGACTATCAGTGTTCCCCATAATGCCTGGCTAGTTTTTCTATTTTTTTTTTTTTCCTTTGAGACAGAGCCTCAAGCTGTCACCCTGGATAGAGTGCTGTGGCATCACAGCTCACAGCAACCTCCAATTCCTGGGCTCAAGCGAGTCTCCTGTCTCCGCCTCCCAAGTAGTTGGGACCACAGGCGCCCTCCACAACGCCCAGCCATTTTTTGGTTGCAGCCGTCATTGTTGTTTGGCGGGTCCGGGCTGGATTCGAACCCGCCAGCTCAGGTGTACGTGGCTGGTGCCTTAGCCGCTTGAGCCACAGGTCCCGAGCCAAGTTTTTCTATTTTTAGTAGAGACAGGGTCTCACTCTTGCTCAGGCTGGTCTCAAATTCCTGAGCTCAAGAGATCCTCCTGGCTCAGCCTCCCAGAGTTCTAGGATTACAGGTGTGAGCTACTGTGTTCAGCTGACAATCAGATTTTTAATTTACATGGGATCCAGCTTGGGTCTCTGATTGTATCTTCTTCAGAGCATTCTGTTTCTTGTTTTTATCAATGTATTTTCCCGATCTTACAGGATAACATGTAGCTTTTAAGTTTTTTTCTGCTCCTCTGATTATTCACTTAATCTAAGGTCATTTATTTGTTTCTTTACTTTGCTCATGTTCATTCAAGTTGGAAGCTTTCCTTGAATGACTGGTGATCCTCAGTTATTCATTTTTAACACAAATGGTAATCGGCTTTATGACTGACAGGCTCCATTTTAGAATTACTATAATGTTACATTAAATATGGTACCACTATACCAGAATACTACGTACATAAAGGTCTTACCACTGGCTCTTAACAATTTTTAAAGAACACTTTTTTTTTTTTAATCTGGAGGTCAGATTATGCCTGGCTGCTGTGTGTGCATGTGAAATAGCAGGGGTGGGGAAGACTGATAGTGATTAATCCTTGTTTTTAGAAGTATGTCTCAATCTCACCTTTCCTTGCACATACTTGGAATTTTGAGTCTCAAGTTTTTAGGGGATCCTTATGCTCATTCTTTGGCTATACGAGTATGCCCATCACCTAAGCCAGGCTTGTATAACTAAACTTTATGTGATAACACATACATTCTATATCTGTGCTGTCCAACACAGTAGGCATTAGGCTCTTGTTACTATCAATCACTTGAAATGTGGCTGGTATGAATTAATTATAATTAATTTAAATTTAAATAGCTTTAGGGGACTAGTGCTCACTGTATTAGACAACGGGCTGAGTTCTAGTTCCCTGTATCTTGTTTTAGCAGCTTCCCCTACCCCAGATCACTGTCATTCATGAATTCACTAACATCTCTTATCAACTAGGGTCCTCCCTCATTCCTTCATGAACCTCAAAAAAACTTCCTTTAATAAAATTTTTGTTGGATACTAGAATGAAATGAAGATAAGTATTAGTGATTAATTAATTAGCCCTTTCAAAGTGAAGTGCTCTTTTGAATAACTTTATTAGCCTATTTAATTTCATAGCTATAACTAGAAACATCTATATTATTTTAATTATGGATTTGACTAGTTTCTTTGTTCATAATAGGACACCTATTATGTTCTAGGCACTATATGATCAAAAGAGAAAATCCTCACCCTCATAGTATATACAGTCTAGTAGTTTTTCGTATATATATATATACCATTTTTCATATACAGTCCATAATTGACTACTACCCTACATTGACCAACTCCTTAAGTCAACCTAATTTTCACAGATTGGACATGTACCACATGTACTCAATGTAAGTTCTTTATGTGGACCACCTTCATATGTTGACCTGTTTGTTACAGCCCCTTGGGTGGTCAATTTACAGAGATTAGACTACATTTTATAAAAAGCAAATAGTAACAAGCTACTTTCTCAGTTCAAGCACCTTAAATATAGTCCTAAATATATAATATTAAAAAGATTTTTATTATTCTTGTTTGTGATATTAGCATCAATACATATAGGTGTAAATAATCTACATTTTCTTGGCCTAATCTAAGTCTGGACAAAACATTTACTTAAAGCTATACATTAAGAATCTGGAATTTAAGTAGTAGTTCTAATGTCAGAGCTATCTTTGTTTCACTGTAATATGTCGCAAGGTATTTATAATAAATAAAGCAACAGAAACTAGGCTAACAAATTATGGTCTATTTGCTCAATTAATTCATGTATAACTTATTAAAAATTATGGTGCAAAATAATATACATTTTGAATACATATTCAAGATTACTAGTAACTGGAAAAAAGCAAACTATGAAATAGTACAGTATGATCCCATTGTTGTAATAATAGACATTTGTGTGGTACAGATTTATGTAAAAAGATGAATAAAATAGTAACGGAGATAATCTCTGGTTGATGAAATCCCAGGTGACTCGCCTTCCTCCCTTTTCTTTTTTCCCTTTCTTCTTTTCATGCTAGTAGGTGACAGAGTTTCTCTTTTTGTTTATTGCTTTCTCTTTCCTAGGATTATTTATTGCCTTTATTTCTTTTCTTTTTGGGGGGGTAGACAATGAAAATTGCCTATTTCCTTCAAAAATTTGTTAGATTCTTCCTATTTCTACCAGTATTTTATTCCCAAATGTCCAAACATATCCAATAACCTACCCATTCCATCCCTTCTCCTGTGGACACTTCCATCTTTTTTTTTTTTTTTATTTAGTTTGACCTGGTCACTCTCCAGGCCTGCTCCATAGCTGTCATCCTTGGATTTCACTTTGCCACTCCTCTGGACAGGATTCCCTGTTTTTTTGGATTCTATCCATGACTTTCTTTTTCTTGGTTTATTCTCTTATTTTACTGAAGCACATTTGCCAGCAACTAATAAAAAGGTACCTGGGATTAAGATTATAAATGTTTACATACCTATTTTTTTTCTGTTTACACATTGGTTTATAATTGGCCGTGTATAGAATTTAAAGCTAAAAATAGCATACTCTCCAAATTTATTCCAGCGTCCATTGGAACGATTCTGAGTCCAGTTTTTAGGCATCTGACTATTTCCTTCTGTCTTACTCCTATCTTCATCAAACCCAGGAGCTCTTAGTATCTTCACTTAACCTCTGATATTCCAAAGTTTCACAGGAATATGCCCTTATATAAGTCTTTCTTTCATTAATTGGGCTGCATATCCAATAGGCTTATTCATTGCCTGGACACATCAACCTCAGTTCCAGAAATTTTTCTCTTATTATTTGTTTGATAATTCTTCCTCTATTTTCTCTGTTCTCAGTTTCTGGAACTCCTACTAGTAGGATCTTGGACCTCTTGGATTGGGCCTCTAAGTTTTATTTTTCTTCTATAGCCCCACCCTCACTTTCCCTTTTCCTATTTGTATTAATTACTTTCTTAGAGATTTCTTCAATTTTCTCTTCTAATTCTCTATATCAAATTTTTATTTGGGCTGTGAAAATTTCAATTTCCAAGAACGTTTTCTTTCTCCTTTCCCTTTTTTTTTTTATATAGCATTCTGTTCTTTATTTTATAGTTGTTTTTATTAATCATCTTTCTGATATTAGAGGGCTGTTTTTAAATAATTTTTTTTTCCTTATTTTTTTCTTTATTTTCTTGAGCCCTCTTCTTTCCACTTGGTCTATTTGTCTGTTTGAATTTATCTCTTATGTTGAGGGAATGTATTAGGAATTTAATTTTATATGAAGGAATGTGCTAAGTTATATCTGAAAAAGGCAGCCTTATGAAAATAAAAGAACAGTACCTAATTCTGCAATTTCCTTGTAACAGTTAAAGATCACTTCTATGGGTTCTCTTGCTAAGAGGCATCCAACCCCACGAGAGTTCTGTTTTGCACAAATTCTGAAAAGGGCTGAACAGATAGAAGGGAGATGTCAATCTTTCTCTTTCAAGATTGTTTTTGAGAATCAGTTTATACAGAGTTCCTGAGTAAACACCAGGGAAGGAGCTTCAGGCTTCAGCCAAATGGGCAGACTCTGCCCATCTCCTGCCATATAATCATGATAATCGCCCCTCCAAAGAAAGGCAGAGGAGGGGCTCCTGGACTTTGACATCCAGCCCAGCTTGTTTTTGTTATCGACCTGCCGCTGAGAAGAAAGGAAGGAGCAGGTTCAGCAGTGCAGTTTTCTCTACTGTACTTGCCAATTTACAACCCCTTTTAAAATCACCTAGCCTTCTGGCCTCAGTGCTGGTTTTCCTTTCTCTTTCCTTGGGATGGGTGCCTTGCCATTGTCTTCCTGCTCTCTTTTCTCCTTCTCTTCCCCACTCTCTTTCGCTCTCTTATTCTCTTTCTCCTTTTAAGAAGATAAAATATTTTTTTTTTTGTAGAGACAGAGTCTCACTTTATCGCCCTCGGTAGAGTGCCGTGGCGTCACACAGCTCACAGCAACCTCCAATTCCTGGGCTTAGGCGATTCTCTTGCCTCAGCCTCCCGAGTAGCTGGGACTACAGACACCCGCCACAAGGCCCAGCTACTTTCCTGTTTTGCAGTTCAGCTGAGGCTGGGTTTGGACCCGCCACCTTTGGTATATGGGTTGGCGCCCTACTCGCTGAGCCACAGGCGCCGCCCAGATAAAATAAATTTTATACTTTTATATTGTAATCTTGATCTGGAGAAATCTTTCTCAAACTTGTATATACTGGCTCATGATGCCCTTTGATGCTCTCATCTGTATTTGTTAGCTGTGGACTCATGAAGACTGCTGCTGATTTGAAAAGGTTTCAGTTAAGACAATTGTCATAGGAAAAACCATGTTTTCCTACTAGGATAACTGTTTTCCATTTTCTTTTTGACACACTGGGCTTCCATAGCCCTTTATTTCCACTCGAAATATGGGTAAGAGCTATAAAGTTCAGGAAAAGAAATTCTTCATGCCTCTTCTCTAGCCCTGACTTTTTGAGAGTTCAAATCCTTTGTCCCTGGACATGAAATACCATTTACTTTTGGGTGGAAAAATCCTTTTCCTTTTAGATGCAATCAGAAACCCACTTCTTTCCTATTACATCCATCCACTTACTGCCTTTCCTATGTAATATGGCTATTATTGAATGTAACATGGATAGGCTACTTCCAGCTAGGATTCTAATTTCCTGACACAGTGTTCCAAAGGCACTTTATATGTAATATAGGCCCAGTTTAGCTGTGATGGGTGAACTAGATTTGTTCCTCCACCCCTGTTAGACACAGCAGATCTGAGTTATCTGGTGCCTTGAGACTGACTGTTATATTCTCAAGACTGAAAGCACAAGTGTCTTCTCATACATGATACATGAACCCCCAAGTGGTAGCCCTTGTTAGGTACAAGAGTGAGGCATGTAGCCACTGCTTTCTCTTAGGTGGGATCTCTCTCAGTGTAATTCAGGGCACTGGAAATCGACACAGAACACTTTGACCATCAATAAAGCATTACTCTGTAATTATAAACAATACATTTATTTTTACCTTTCCAGATTCCTTCACAGAAATTCCAGTTATAAGTATGTTCATAATCAAGGTAATCCAATTTGTTTCATACATGTGTGTGTGTGTGTGTGTATATATATATATCATATCAGAAACATGAAGTGACTGCAGAACAACATACCTTTGTTTAGCCCTTCTATAAAAATGTCATTATAGACAGTCCAGAACTTGCAGAAAGATTATGTTGCAGAAGTTCAACCCTAGGTCAACTGTGTTGAATCTGGAACTTGTTTTGCTATAGAAACGATACTGATGAGATGACAGGCTTGCCTGGGTTCTGTCAAGGGGCCTGCCTGAGTGAGTCTGGTTGTGCAGGGGTGTAAGATGCTCAGGGATCATGTGGTGATGCCTGAGAATGAAATGGCAGGTTAGGGCTAGGTCAGGAAGGACTATGCATTTCAGACTTATGAGCCACAACTTTCTCCTCTGGCACTGGGGAGAAAAATGAAAAGAACTGATCTATGATTTAAGAATACTTACATGGATGGAGCTGGAACACATTCTCCTTAGCAAAGTATCTCAAGAATGGAAGCAAAAGTATCCAATGTATACAGCCCTAATATGAAGCAAATTTATACCTTTCATGTGAAGGCTACAACCCAATTATTGCACAAGAAGATGGGGAAAAAGGGCTATGGAGAGAGTGCCCAAGCGGGAGAGGCGGCAGCCAGGGGCCTGAGAGG
>CAUYON010212460.1:0-17971 GCA_963573935.1 Arctocebus calabarensis
GCCTCGGCCGAACTGCAAAACAAAAAAATAGCCGGGCGCTGTGGCGGGCGCCTGTAGTCCCAGCTACTAGGGAGGCTGAGGCAAGAGAATCGCTTAAGCCCAAGAGCTGGAGGTTGCTGTGAGCAGTGTGACGCCGCGGCACTGTACCCAGGGCGATAAAGTGAGACTCTGTCTCTACAAAAAAAAAAAAAAAAATTTGTGCGGGCAGATAATTTAGTTCTCTGTAGTGGTGCATGAGCAGTGCTACCCTATCCAGAAGCAAACCTACTCAGATGAAGTCACATGTGGCCCTTTTGAAGATCAAGTGTAGTTTCCCTCTATAAATGGTATTTCCCTTCCTCAGGTGTGGGAAGCAATGTGTGTGGAAGCAATCTATAGGACAAACAACATACCTTCATTTTTGTTTTTATTTTGTTTTGTTTTACAAAAAGAGGAAGGTGGGTTTCTTTAATAAGTAAGGCTGAAGTAAAGCTTACTATTCAGTCAAGCTACTCCTGCTTTAATCCCAAGAATGTTATAACTGAAAACAAATTCAGTAGATCATTGTTTCAGCAATTTTCAAACTGTATTATTTGGAGGTGTATCAGAGGCCTTGGAGGTAGGGACAAGAAAGTTGAGGTAATCAGAATAGCGATGTTTCCAGCACCACTATTCAAACAGAAGCAGTTAACCAAATAATGGGCTTCTGTACACGATAATAAAGACTTCTTATGTTAAACATAAGTTTAAAAGTCCATTTTTATTATCCTATAGATTAAATCTCTCACACAGTTCTATTAAATTATTAAAAGTAGGATCAGAATCTAGTCCTAGGTCATGGAAACAGATGAGCGGGAAGGGGGAAGGGCTGTGTCACTCTCCATGGTGCTGATATTCTTCATTTGCATGATTGTTCTTTTAACTCCTATATAATACAGTGATTCCTTCCCAAATTCTTCTAGGGTTCACAGTTTTCTTTGTTTTATTTTTACGTTTTGCTTTATGAATAATTTTGCATCTCACATTGCTATAAAGCAGACTAAGCTCTGATTTATAATTCACAGTATATGTAATTAATTTCATAAATTTTGGCACATTTCTAGTACTCACAGTCTACAATTCTCTCTCTCACACACAGATATCAAACATTTTATGCTTTCATAATTCACCCATGTTTTTTCATGTTATGCTAATAGTATAATAATTTAAATAAGAAATTAATGCACTGAATATTGGAGAATGAATACTTTAAAAGTATTTGCACACTTCCTCCTAAAAGAACTCTAAAAATGGCCTAAAATATCTTAGAGAAATAAGCCTGCTGCAGAATTCTACCCCAGTCTTGTCTCAAAATATTATCACATTAAGTTTGGGTCTATCTTTCCAGGATAGATTCACATTAATCAAGCTCAAATGAAAAATAGATTTTCTAGAGGTTAAAAAATTGCATGTAGATGGCTAACCTATTTCTTGAATGAAAACTCATAAGAGAAGCCCACTAATAATCACTTTGCCATTTTGTTAATTTAAATAAGGAAAAACAAAATTGCCTTGAAGGCAGATTCAAACCTTTTTTGTTTTCTCTGAAATGTGGCTGCAAGTTAGACACTCTGCAAAAGCAGGCCTGTGAATCTCTGTTCTCTCTCCTGCTACCCTATAATATTGGGAGATTTTGCACATATATTCATCACAGCTACCACACAGAACAGTAATTGAGTCCTGTTCATCTCCTTGCCCACAGACTCAACACAGGGTCTCAATCAAAAGGCATGCCCAGGGTATTTCATTGAATGAGTTAATGATAGAAAAGTTGGCTTGAAAGCTAGAACAGTAAAAAATAAAGGGGGTGTAATATTGAGTGAGAGTGGGAGGGTGACAGACTTAGAAAGTATGTTCATCATGCATAGTTAAGTATTTCTGAATCTAAGGCAAAAATTGTTCTTAAATCATATATATTACATATTCACAGTCAAAATATAACCACAGGGACTGTTGTATTTTTAGATTGGGATATATGCTAGATAATATATTTATGTTCCTACGTGTCTATTCTCCACACCCTAACACGAGTGCTCTGGGTTGGGTGAGGTTAGTCAATGGAGAACGCATGCCGGCCACCGGTAGAGGGGAGAACAGTAAGGTTATTGTAGTTTCTCCTGAGCTCCTCCCTGTGGGGTTGCTATGGGCTGGCTGAAGCTCTTGGCCAGACACCTCGGTTCCTGCCAGGCCACCCTCTCTCAACATACTTCACTCTGTTTAGAGCTTCCGGCAAACACATGCCTTGTTCCTATTGAGCGAATGTCAATCTTCCCTCAACAGTTCCTGGGTACTCTACCATCTCTTGGGGTTCTCTGTTATATGCATGTACATTTTCAAATAGATTATTTTCAAATAATTTTCAAAGAATTCAATTTATTTGTGCCATCAGCTTCCTGCTGGGACATTGACCCATTGAGTGTAAATGAAATAATCACATAAAAAGTTTACCATGCATGTAATGCTTACCACACTGGCCATTTCCTTACCATGGCCCATAAAATATTCAGAATTTTTGGAAATATTTTGCCACATAGAATATTTTGTACTCTACTTTCAGACACTGTGACCTGTTTTCTTACTACTAAACTCTGGAATTTGGAGAAGAGGAAAAAAACTCAGAACAAATTATAGATTTATTAAGAATAATATTCAGGGAATTGGGCGACACCTGTGGCTCAGTGGGTAGGGCACCTGCCCCAAATACCAAGTGTAGCGGGTTCAAACCCAGCGCCAGCCAAACTGCAACAAAAAAAATAGCTGGGCATTGTGGCAGGAGCCTGTACTCCCAGCTACTCGGCAGGCTGAGGCAAGAGAATCGCCTAAGCCCAGGAGTTGATGTGGTTGATCAACAGTTGAAGCTGTGAGCTGTGATGCCACAGCACTCTACTGAGGGCAATAAAGTGAGACTCTGTCTCTAAAAAAAAAAAAAAAAAACTTCAGGGAATTACTTTAAAATATAATTCACTCTTGCAAATACCTAACAAGGACTAAGATTGTCTAGGTAAGAGATAATAATAATACAAATGTAACTCTTTTTACTTCAAGGTGAGTAAATCACTAAATCAGTTGGCTCACAATATCCCTTAAACAAAAAATATCTTCTTTTTACTAAAGACCCCAGTAACAGTTAAGGAAAAGTTAAGATTCTGCATCTAGCACAAAAACTGTCCTTTAACCACTGATCATAAAGTTTTTGAATATCTTGCACTTTATACATTCCCTAAGGCCATTTTATTTATATTTTTGCATGAATTAAGTGTGTAACATTAAATACAATCCCAAATAAATGAGGATTATTTTATTTATTTGTGTTTTAAATTTTTAAAATTATATCTCATTTGGTTCTGTATTAATATAGAATCAAATCGTGTATTATTTCTTTTGAGAAAGGATTGAATTTCTCTAGTCTCTCCATGACAAATTGATGTCACTTGCAAGTAGTCTTGTGTTTTGTTTTTATTTTACAGCATGGGCCTTCTATCATCCCAAATTCTGGCATATATTTTAGATTTTTTTTTCTTTTGTTGCTGCCCTTACAAAAAAAAATAAAATTCTGGAGAGTAAAACTACATTCACTTGGAATGCTGAAATTGTTTAATTCTGCCATCTCAGCACCAGAGTTCTGTTCACAACAGAGAAGTCTCATGTTTTGTTTGTGTCTCCTCCTGTGCAAAGAAGAAAAAGAAAAATCTAAACATATGTGTTAGTACACAGATGAAATAAAAACAGAAAGTTTAAAGGGGTTAAATACTTAAAGGTTAAGTGTAGGCAAGTATTTTGTAATAATAGGTCCATTACTCTCAATGAGGAATAAAAAAGACACTGTGAAATTTTTTGTCCCCAAAGCCTACAGCAAACACGTGTGAGTTTAGATCATTATTTTAATTCTTACATTTCTAAGGGCATAAATTCACAGTATAGAATGATCTGATCTATTTTTCTACTAGATAAAATTTGAAATCCTGATTTTTAATCATAAAAATAAGTTAACTTTAAATATAAGTAAGGTTATTTGGGGGGAAAAATAAAACTTTAATGTATTTTATTCTGTTATATGGAACTTTGTCAACTTTTGAATCACATGTCCAATGAAACCAAAGGAAACCCAATTATAAGTCTCAGAAAAAGCGCCTATGGCTCAACCGGCTAAGGCGCCAGCCACGTACACCTGAGCTGGCGGGTTCAAATTCAGCCCAGGCCCCCCAAAACAACAATGACGGCTGCAACCAAAAAAAAAAAAAAATTCATGTATGTTTTTCAAATAGCCTCTTGGGAAAGTTCAAAGCATTTTTTCCTATCTTACTTACTGAACTTCTCTGTTTTTCTAAGGGGGTCAGGAAAGAAGAGAAAGTACAATAGACTGAACAGATTTTAAGAATATATATATATATATTTTTTTAATGAAATATTTGTTCTTTTTCTTTCTTTCTTTTCTTTTTTTTTTTTTAGTTACTTGCCAGGACCAAGTTTGAATACACCACCTCTGTTTTTATATGGGGTTGTCGCCATACTCCTTAAACCACAGGAGCCGCCCCAGGTTTTAAGAATGTTATATTTTCCATTGGGTTAATGGAGAGAGGTCGGGCAATATCAAAGGAAAACAGCCTGAGCCCATTTGCTCATTATCACTGGCTTTCTCTGACCTCACTTCTCCCTCTATTCTCAACTAGCATCTGACCCAGGAGCTAGCATGCTGACTTAAATGGGTCTAAAAGATAGGACCAAGCTACTTCCCTCTAGACACTGCTGACAAATAGACTTCCTGGCACCAGCTTCCTTTCCTCACATCACAGAGTGATAGTCTAGGATTCAATTATGGGATTTGTACTGAATTATACAGAGAAAACTTTAAGCTCAGGTACCATACACATAGCCAATGTAGTTAATCTCTCCATAGAATTCACACATCTCAGAAGGAATTGGTTTTAAAGTTTAGGGTAAAATCCTCAATAGGAAATACAAAATTAATTTGTCTTGATAAAGAAAAGTTCCTTACAGACTCCCAAGGCTTCTGAATATGACTATTTCTCATGTCTTTTTACATCATCTGGCAAAACACTGAAGCAATACCATTTTCTTTCTTACTAAAGACATAAGATCTCTTTTACAAAATGAGAAAATTTTGAAGAAAAGATAAATAATTCCCGAATGCTGTTGTAAAAGATCAACAGCATAAATGAAAAGTTCAAGTATGAATGGCCCGTGCTCTCTCCTGGGAATAGTTTTGCTAGATAGCAGTTGTCTGTATACATGCAGAGT
Source organism: Arctocebus calabarensis (assembly GCA_963573935.1). Taxonomy (NCBI): domain Eukaryota; kingdom Metazoa; phylum Chordata; class Mammalia; order Primates; family Lorisidae; genus Arctocebus; species Arctocebus calabarensis. The sequence goes on from CAUYON010212460.1 coordinate 5,278, forward strand.
TTTTTTTGTTGTTGTTTGCTTTTTTAAGAAATACTTTGAAGCCATAGAATAAAATTCTTTTACTCTTTTTCTTTCATTACTATAGGATTGTTAATGATGTAGGTCTGTAGTTCAACCTGGCACAAGCCCATCAAAAGGCCATTCTTTCTCTGCACTTGACAAGGTGAAGAGCTGGTACCCTCTCAAGTTCAAAAGGGAAAACTGTTTATTATATATTAGCCATGGTTTACAGTGAAAACTTCCTAAGGAGAATGCATTTTGGCTGTAACCTTACCCATTTTATTTTCCATCTCACACCATGCAACAAATACAAAAATGTTTAGGCTCTCATCCTGCTAAAATAATTTCTTTATCTATTGCACTTTTGCTCAGAAAAAGATTAATAATGATGCTGCCCACTGTGAAACTCGTTCCCCCGCCATTTCTGAAAAAATGCATGCCATAGAAAAGCTTCAGCCTGGATTACAGATAATTCAGAAAATAATTAGCCTGACACTATCAGTTTTTCTTGTGAAAAAGAAATGGATAGAAAAGATTTGGATTTTTGTGTGCACTTAAAGGCATTAAATTAACAGTACTAGTAAAACCTGACAGAATTTGAAATATAATTACAGATGAAGTGCATTCAAGATGAAAATTTCTCATACTGATTCTATTCTAAGAAATGTTGAAAAGAAACCAAATAATGAATTTGAGGCACAAAAGCACATACATATACTAGAAAATTCTTCACAGTACCACATTCAACATCTAAGATAAACAAATGCATGGTAAATAAAAATAATTTGGTACTGTGGACTTCTCTAGTCAGAGTTCTAAGAACAGAAGATAATCTAGTTTACTTTTAAGATCACTGCAAGCAAACAGTAGTATTTTTAGGAAAAAAGTTACGAATATAAAAATACATAAGTGTTATGATCGATTTTTTAACTTAATTTTTATTAAGTCATAACTGTATACATTTTGGGATACAATGTGATGATTTGATATGTAATTTGGAATGCTTAAATCAAACTAATTAACACAACCATCACCTCAGTTATTTTTGAGATATGATATTCATAATATACTCTTAGTTGTTTTTAAAAGTACCCTAGCATTGTGCACATTAGGTAAGATACCCCCAAATGCCCTCCCTACCCTCCCCTTCTCTCCCCTCCCTCTCTGTCCGCTCTCTTCTTTCTTTCTGGACTACAGTTGTATTTCATCATTCATATGAATGTGTAAGTATTTATATATTGGTTTCATAATAGTATTGAGTATATTGGAAACTTTTTTTTCCCCATTCTTGAGATACGTTACTAAGAAGAATATGTTCTAGCTCCATCCAGGTAAACATAAAAGATGTAAAGTCTCTCTCTTTTTATAGCTACATAGTATTCCAGGGTATATATATACCACAATTTGTTTATCGATTCATGGGTAGATGGGCATTCAGGCTGTTTCCACGACTTGGTTATTGTGAATTGGGCTGCAATTTTTTTTTTTTTTATTCAAAGAGAGAAGCATTGAGATATATCCATTTTCTTCAGCGTGACTGGAGGGAGATAACTGCAATTAACTTGGACAAGAATGTGATTTTTCATTCCTTTGTAATTACTCAGTTTTATTTTTAGGAACATTCTAGGAATAAGAGATCAAAAATATGACAAGATTTGCTTTAAAATCAGCAATCAGAATGGCAAAGCCAGAATCCCATATGCTCACTCTGATGGCTCTGACTACAGAGACATAGCCATAGGCCCTTAAATAAAAACAAGAAGAACATTTGGTGATTGTTTGATACCTCTAGCATTGGTGCTTTTGAGTACTCCTCTTTTCTAGCCCTTGATTTTCTTGCAACTACTAGGACCAATTTCTCTTTCTTAATTCCTGGCAAATAATCTTTCTTTTCTGTTCATTTGACTGTTAAATTTTAGCATCCTTTAAGAATTTATTCTTAGCTTTTTTTTAAATAGCAGTCTAAAAGTATATTAACTTGTATTTTTCTATTTGATTATTGCTTTTCTTCCCCTGGTAGAGTGTAATCTTTGCCAGAAAGAATGGGTCTCTCTTTCAACTATTGTATCCTCTGAATCTAAAAACAGTGCCTCACACCTTCCATTAGTATCTTCCCAGATGGTAATGTGCTGTTGACCCCAGAGTCTTTATCTTCATTTTAATTCTCTCTCTAAATCTCTAGATCTATATATCTAACATACTTTTTAATATTTCTACCTGAGAATCTTACATTTATGTTATTTAATCAAAGCATATTTGATTAAATTAAAGGTTGCATACATTTAAGGTACATAATTCGATATAAATTATGTACCTTAATACATTTTACCTTAAGGTACGTATTTTGATATAAATTATGTACCTTAATACATTAGGTATTTATGCACCTTAATACATAAGGTGTATACATTTATTTACCTTAATACATAAGGTATTTTATGTGTATATAAAATATGAAATTATCACTACAAACTACCTATATTTGCTATAAAAATGTCAAATTGAATTTATTATATTTTACATTCCATCCCTCATTTGAATTACTGACCAAAAATTTTCCCTTTTTCCTACATTCCTTTTGATTTCCACATCAACTTTTGGTTACTTAATATTAACTGGATGTTAATCTACATTCACTGTTACATATTTCTCTTACAATCAGTTGTTCGTTAAGTTATTTTCGTCCTATTATCTTAATATCTCTAAAAATTTTCACTTCTCTATCCACATTGTCACCACATTGGTCAATCCTTTACTTCAATTATTTCTACCCAAATAAGCCTTCTGCCTTCCTTCATTCTGCATTCATTTTATCTATTATTCACAATGTTGCCAGAATGATTTTTCCCATTCCCTTACGTGTAGTTTGGCCAGCTCAGTACTGGACTTTTGACGTCTTGATCACCTCCTTGGTCTGCCTCAGACTGTCAGGAAACTCACTGCCTTGCTTTGCCTCATCGGCCATTTTTATATATAATGGCAAGTGATGAAAAACAGCTTTAAAATACTTTCTTTATCCTCTTCAAAGTTGTCTTATAAAGCTTACCTGTATCATTTAAGTAGTACAAGAAGTATGCCTATTATAAACACTGAATAAATAAGTACATTTTTACTGATAATTATGCATTTTACAATCTTCCCTCCCCTTCATCTAGATGCTTCAGAGAGAAAGGGTTTCCCTAGCACTATGTGAGTTCTCATGTTATAATGCTGCAGAATCTCATCTTTGACCTGGCTGGTAGCAAACATTTCAGTACATGGGATGAAGGCTGCAAATGATTTTTCATTAATATGTTGGAGTCCTTAGGGAAAGGAAACAGGTGGCTTCTTTCCCTACCTTGTACAATTATCTCTGTAATCAACAAGGTACATGCATTAGGCAAGACCTTGATGATTCCCTACACCCTATCTGAATGACTTAATCAGTTCATCACACCTACCTGAGAAGGAGTGCAAGGTAGTATACAAAGTTTGGCTGTCCTTCAATGGTCCCAAGCTAACAGGTGACCATAAACAGGTAAAAAGCACAGGTGAGATTAAAATCTACCCTAAAAAAGGAGCATAAAGTCAAATTGGTAATATCAAACCTAAGTTTGATAGAGAAAAGGAACAAAAACATGAAAAGGAGAAAGAATAAATTGTTACTCTAGAAGGGAGAGATCTAGCCTAGGAATGAATAATGATAAATGGAATAAAGACAGTATTCAAGGTGTTATAGCAAAAACTTTTTTTTGTAACAGATTCTCACTTTGTCACCCTTGGTAGAGTGCCATAGCATCACAGGTCACAGTAATCTCAAACTCTTGGTTTCAAGCAATCCTCTTGCCTCAGCCTCCCAAGAAGCTGAGACTTTCAACACCCACCACAACGCCCAGCTATTTTTTTTTGTTGTTTGTTGGTTTAGTGTTTGGGTCTTGCTATTGCTCAGGCTGCTCTGGAACTCCTGAGCTCAGGGAATTCACCCATTTCTGCTTCCCAGTGTGCTGGAATTACAGGCATGAGCCAGCGTGCCTGGCCTGGCAAAAACCTTCTAAATGAAAACCACAATTTGAAGTTCATGATGACGAGAGACTCATAAGGAAAAACTAGTGTGAGTGCATTGTGTGTTGCAAGCTTTCTTAAATTTATTTAATGATAAAGGATTTGGAAACATGAACGGAAAATGTAAAAATAAAGAACAAAAACTAGATTGTTCTCAAACTTTTCTGTAGTAACAGTAACTGTCAGAAAACTATGGACAATTACCTATAGAGATATGAGATAAAAATTATGATTGATGAATTCTGCATCTTGTCAAGTTGTCATTTTTATGTAAAGACAATAGAAAAAAGTTATCAGATACGTAAAGGCTAAAAAAAGCATACCCCCCAAGATTTTTCTGAAAAAAATAAATAAATAACCTGAGGACATATTTCTCCTCAAGATCATTTATCTATAAAGTCAATGAAAAAAAGTTCCCCATGTTGGCCTTCCAGTAGGGATTGCTAAATGATAGCCTCTAGGAACAGCTGATCTAGTTTGGTTCACCTGCCAGTCATTTTTGGAGAATTAAATTAGAAATGACTGAAGTCTCTAGTTCTCTGATGGCCTCCCTGGTTGCACAATATTTTTCCAGCAGCTTTTAAAGACGCATCCAAAGTTCATGACACAGAAAAGCATCCTATAAACTAAATGAGTACAGGAAATATGTCTATTTGTTCATTGCAGGATTTCTAGTATCTAGCACAGTGCCTGTTATTAATAGGCACCTAATAAGTATTTGTAGTTTAATGACAATGGCAAGGGGTGAGGGAAATAGAGGTTTCTCATGGCAGCAAATGCTATTTAATAGAATTCAATAAACGCATGTTAGGTGCTACTCTATGCCAGGCACTGATTCTAGTGCTGAAAAGGCAGTGTATAAAGATATAGAAACAGAGTGCATGCTGCATTTGTGATGCAATTTTGTCATTGACCAGAAAATTCACTATACTGGAAATATTTTCAGTGCAAACTGAGATGTGTCCTTTCAATACTAACCTCCCCATTTGAGAAGAATCATCCAGGTGTCATGTCATTTTAAAGTGATAAGTGGTGAAGTTGGCTAAAATTACCAGCCTTTCCTGGGTTGGAAGGCTTCTCTTTCTATTAATGGGTCATACAGGGCTAAATTTGGTGCCAGGAGGAAGAATGTACTAACATAATAGCATAATGCCCCCTGTTCTTGATGTAACTTAAATGTTAGACATTTGACACTTCAGGTGTCAACGTATTTTGTGGTGGCTTCTGTTTAAAATTCACATATTGTGTCTACCTTCAGCTGGAAAGGCAGCCACATAGCTTCTTTCTTCTGATTTGATGTTATTTCAGTAGAACCATATATCTTTCTTCTTGGCTCAACAATGTGGTAGAATAAAAATGTAAAAGCCACCTGGTATGTTGGAGGCAGAGGGTTCTGTAAAACTTCAAGAAAATGATTACACAGAAAAGGAAGTTCTCATAAGGACATTCTGAGGTCTTGAGAGTGGAATGGTGGTTATTGCCAGAATTGTCAGCATTAATGTAGCTCATGCCCAAAGAGCCATGTTCTCAATTGTCAAGTTCTATAGCACTTCTTATCAAGAGACAATTCTGACCTCAAAAACTAATTTACTATATAATGGGGAAAGCTGAAATATTCTTTCATTGTCTTATGTATAGGAAAAAGAACTTGGAAAAAATAATGTTATCATAACACATTGTGTGGCTGGGCTTCAATAGAGTTCAAGAAATGATTGTACTGGTATCAGAAAAAGTGAGTGAACATCAGATGATTCTGGAGACCAGTTACACCCTGCAGCAATGATTTATAATACAACATCAAAATCTCTCCCAGATAAATTCAAAGTTGGGAGGTAATGCCAAATTGGGAACCAGAGGAAGGCAAGAAATATTAGAAAAAGCAAAGGATTCAGTAATGGAAAGTCTCTATTTATTTTGCAGACTGCTTTGCTTAAGTTCAGAGAGTTCTTCACTTAATATGAGAGACTTTACCTGAGGAAATGCACAGCTTGAACCAGAAAACAGATTCTCAACTGGTAATTGTTATAAAACACTGAAGATCTTTTTCCAAAATTGACATGCTAGATGTTTGTCTTCCAAATAATTTTGTATCAGAGAATTCAGATACAAATTCTTTGCATTTTTCTGATACGTTCATTTTACCTACTTGTGGTGGAAAATTAATGGTAGTAATTGGGTTGGCATTTGAAGACATTTCTTTTCTCACTCTCATTGATGTGAGACAGTGTTTCTTTAGCGGCACTTGGTGCTCACTCAGACATATTTTGGAAACTCTAACATTTTTGCAAAATCTTATATTTTGTATTTTTGTGTATTTGATGGTCTAAAAGGTTAATGAAAACATATTCTTAATACCACATCATAAAATACAATCATATATTTTCAGTGTCTGAGTTTCTATTTATATTTAGGATTCACATTAAAAGAAAGTGAAATGATATAAAATGCTGTGAAGAATTGAAGATTTTGTCACAATTCAAATAATGAAGGTAACATAATGAAGTTGTCATAGGAAATGTGAAAACACGGATTGGCTATTGGCTTTGCTACATCCCTAGAAGACTACCCCAGGTTTCTTTACATGGAACTCCCATCCACAATTATCTAAATCAGGTTCAAGTATAGACAAGGCTGCCAATTGATAATTAGATCTTGGAATTTGAGTTTATGCCATAACATGTGTCTGAGTTTGGTATGCTATAACAAAATATAATAGTCTTGGTAACTTACAAACAACAGAAATTTGTTTCTCTTAGTACTGGAGACTGGACATCGAAATCTAATGAGGCTCTCTTCTGAGTAGCAGACTGCCAGCTTCTTTCCATATCTTCACATGGCAGAGAGAGCAGAGAGTTCTCTGTTGTCTTTTATATAGGAGAACAATTCCTATTCATGATGACTCTATCCCTATGACTTAAGTACCTACTAAAAGACTCAGCTTTCTGATGTCATCACATCAGAGCTTAGTATTTCAACATAACAGTTTTGCAGGGAAATAATCAGTCCATTGCTTTTTTCCCTTGGTCTTACAAGTCTCACGTCCTTCTCACAGACAAAATACATTCATTCTGTCCATATAGCCCCAAGTCTTAATCCTTTCAAGCATCAAGTCTAGAGTTTAAAGTCCATGCCTTTATCTAAAATCATTTAAATCAGGCATGATGAGATTCCATGTAAAACTCATCCTTAGGCAAAATTCCTCTCCAGCTGTGAACCTGTGAAACCACACAAGTTATGTGCTTCTCAAAAACAATGGTGGGACAAGAATAGGATGAACATTTCTTTTCTAAATGGAAGATATGTGAAAGAAAGAAGGGATGAGGGACTCAAGCAAGTCCAAACGCTAGCAAGGCAAGCTAAATGTATCTGAAAGCTTAAGAATAATATTCTTTGGCTTTATGTTTTCCGTTAGGGCCAATTTGGATAGTGGTCCTGTTGCAGCAGCTCTCCCTGATAGGAGTCTCACTCAGGGTCTACAAGATGCCTCAACCCTACTTAATTAGACACAGATCATCTGGATGTTGAAAGCATCTGGCCTGCTAAAGCAAGGCATTAGCTCTCCTCTTTTAAAACTGGAAGATTACTTTGATGATCTCTTGAATCATCTTACCCAAAATTTCTTCCTTTGTCTTAAAGAATAGTGCAAGGTTGTAGCTGAACAGTCCTATGTTGCCATCCTGGAATTCCAAGAAATACAACAGTTTTCATTTCATCCCATCTCTTTCTCTTTCAGTTCAAATTGTCAGTTTCCCTGATGGAGTGCCTGGTTAAGATTATAGTTCATATCTGTACTAATCGCCTTATCAAATTATCGCTTGGCCACATCCTTAGTGTTAACTTCCAAACCTTCTTTTTCACCTTTTACAATATAGATAGGCTGAGAATTTTCCAAATCTTTAAGTTCTAGAGTGTGGATTTCTTGTTTATTCGTTTTCTAATAATTCTGTCTTTAAGTCATTTCTATCTTCTCCCATTTTTCTATAAGCAGTCAGGAGGACCCAAGAAACTCTTTTGACAATTTGCTTAGAAATTTCACCAGGTAAATATTTAATTTCATTACTGTAAATGTTCAATTTCATTGCTTATAATAAAACATGACCAGAACATAAATGAAATTTAGCCAAGTTCTTTGCTTCTTTATAACAGGAATCTTCTTTTCTCCATTTTCAACAATATGCTACTCATTTCTGCCTGAGACTGCATAACAATGGCCTTTACTATCCATAAGTCCACAAGTATTCCCTTCATGATTACTTGTGTAATTCTCCAAGAAAATGAAGGCTTTCTCTCTAGCTCTTCTCTTTTATTCCCGAACTCTCACCAAAACTACTTTAAAAACTACATTTCCGAAGGTCCTTTGTAAACAAAGCTTCTTCTAGCATGCACATCAAGACTCATTCAGCCTTCAACCCATTACTCAGTTCCAAGGAACTTTCACATTTTTAAATACTCGTTAGAGCAATGAGACAGTGACCGAGAATTTTGAAAATTAAAGAAAGATACAATGCTACAGAATGAAGAAACTCAGAGAACAACAAGTGAACTAATTCCCTTTCACTCTCATACACATAACACACAACAAACATTATATTCACTGCTGAAGAACAAAATAAACTTAAAAACCTTGAAGGCATCAGTATGGGGACAAAACAACTACATACAGAATAACAAAAAAAAGAATTTCAATATTTAGAATTATGCATGCAGAAAATAATGGAGTGACATTTTTAAAGTGGTGAAAGGAAAAAAGTAAAAACCCCATCAACCAGGAATTCTAAACCTAACAAAAATATATTTCGAAAATGAAGAAGCAAAGAATTTTAAGAAAAAAATAAGAGCTGAAAAAGTTTATTATGTAATGAACTTACACTACAAAAATATTAAAGGAAAACAATCAAGCAGAAGCTATGATTTTCAATAAAAACTTGGATCTACTGAAAAAATAATGTGGGAACTAAAATAAGTAAAATATAATATGAGGCTTTTTCCTTGTCTTCTTAAGGCTCTAAAACAGCCCTGTTGAATAGAACTCTCATGATGATTAAACTTTATTTCTGTACAATCCAGTGAGACTAGCCACATGTGGCTGCTGAACATTTGAAAGTTGTCAAGTATTACTGAGGCATTGAATTTTAAATTTTATTTAATTTCAACTAATTTAAACTTGAATAGTCCCATGTGTCCTGGATACTTTATAAGACTGAAAACCTAAAAGATAATTTATTATCTAAAGCAAAAAGAGTAGCAGTGTATTTATAAATTATAAAAGGAAATGCATAACAATAATAGCACAAATGAGAAACAAAAAACATGATATTATTTGAAGGTTCACTCATAAACCAATGTCAAAATATTCGTGAGGCTTCATCCATAATTAGCAAAAAACATGGAAACAACACAAACTTCCATCAACTGACTAATAAATAAAATTGTAGTGCATTTATATAACAGAATAGTACTCAGCAATAAAAAGAAATGAACTATGAACACAAAGAACATAAACATAAATCTCAAATACAACTTATTAAGTGAAGTAAACCAATGTCTAAAGGCTACATATGATTTGCTTTCATTTATAGGATAGTCTGAAAAAGACGAAGTATAGGCAAAGGAAAAGATTCACGGTCGATAGGAGTTAAGAATGAGGAAGGGTGGAATACGAAGAGGCAGGAAAAATACACCAAAAGATATATAGATGGTGCCAAAAAATGTATTGACATTTTAAGAAAGGGAAACACTGCATTTAAATTGTAATATTCAATATATTAGCTTGTATATTCTATCTTGTACCTCTTACAATTGCAGAAGTCAAATATGACTTGTACATTACAATTTTGATATAGGTTTTCCTTTATTAAACTGTGTATACTTTTTTTGGCATCCTTTGTATTTTACTAATTTTTAATTACTCTTTAATTAAATAAATGAAAAACTATTATATTTGAAGTAAGGAGATTTATAAAATTAAGTAATCATTATATTTTAATTTTAATATGCGTTAATGAAAAGTCTATTTAATGTCTATGATGTCTAAAACATAAATCATTTCCAAAAGAACTTACTAGTAGTCAAGAATCAGCAGTATGGTTTAAAATATTATTTTACATTTCCAGTTAAGTCTCCAATTAATTCTATTAGTTTGGCGATCTAGACATACCTTCTCTCCCTGGTCTTTCAACCAGCTGGCCTCACTCCTATACAGTACATTTGCTTATTTATTTTTAGATTTCAGTCTAATATGAGGGTACATATAATTAGGTTACATTGTTTACATTTACAAGGTTACCCATTCATGAGTTGAGGAGCACTTGAGTGATTTCTACATCTTTGTGATTATGAATTGAGCTGCTGCAAACATTCCAGTGCAAATGTCCTTTATTCTCACTAATTCTGCTCCAGGACTTTTTCTATTGCATGTGTGTGTCATTCTTCCAGCTCTCCATAAGAATGAGGAGAATTGTTTGTTTACCGAAAAATGTGAAAATGTATGCCCATCACATAGAGCAAAAATAATTCCTAAATCTAACTCAAGTACAGACTTCTTAGAAATTTCCTTTAAAGAAACCTTTTTTCTTTTATTTGGCCTGGAGTTTCCCATAATTTTTTTTTCACTTTGAGATCTTTTTCTCAATCAGTATTATTTCATAGAACTTTTTGTGACATGCACCGTAGGAAACTAAGTTGTGTTCTTTTCATAGGTTATGCATATAAAGATATCAGCCTCCAATTGGGATAAAAGCAGGACCAGAAACTTGCCTCCTGGACAGAAATGATTTCTTCCCTTTATTCTGGGTACAAGTGCAGGAAAAAAGAGAAAGCAAATGGAACCAAAGGTGATAGAAAGTATTCTCATTTTTTACCTTAAGGAGCACCCATTCAGTATTTGTATTTAATGATCTTTCACAATGTGCTAGCACTGAATAGAGCATAGTTGGTTTGTTCCTTTAAGGAGGTAACAGTAGGAAGCATCCAAAGAGAGGAATAAATCAAAATTCCAAATGAATATGTACAATGAAGCATTATCCATACTATAAAATTTTTCCCAGGTATAAATATTGCCTGTGTCTTTTAGATACTTTGATTTTCGACATACCTTATTTTTCATATTTGAATATATTTTTACTTTAAGTAGGCTTATTTAGTTATATTCCCCCAAAATGTGCTGCTTATTCTGATTATTCATCATTATATACATAAGTCTCAAGGCACCTTGAATCAGATAGAATGGTAACAGTCTATAATCTAACCTACATATCCATTATCATGCCAGAACATATCCAGTATCTGTAAGGATACTGAAGTGCAGGGGAAAAGCTAAAAAACACAAATAAAGGGCATTGACCCACCCTGAACTGAAAGTGTTTGCTTTTCTTTTTCTTTTTCTTTGAGACAGACTCTCAAACTGCTGCCCTGGGTAGAGTACAGTGGTATCAGAGCTCACGGCAATCTCCAACTCAAGTAATCCTCTTGCCTCAGTTGTTATATTTTTAGTTGAGACAGTCTTGCCTTTGCTCAGGCTGGTCTCGAACTCATGAGCTCAAGCAATCTACCCACGTTGGCCTCCCAGAGTGGGGGATTACAGGTGTGAGCTACCGCGCCTGGCCAGCATTTTCTGAATTCTATATATTGTCAAATTTATTTTTGTAGAGAAAAACTTTTGTTTCTGAATTCAACAGCAATCTACATTCATTGAATGATGCCATTTATAGTTATGGAATTAATAAAAATTATTTTACCATACTTTCAAAATATGCATAGGGAGTCAACAAGAGGAAACTAAGTCCCAGGTAAAAATCTAGTGTCAAATTAGAAGTTAAGAAGCAAAAGTAAATGCAATTTGAAAAAGATAAAAACTAAGACATGGAGTGGAGATGGAAGGAGTATCTTATACACACTGGAAATACCATCCAGACCATGCAAAGGTGACTAAGAATGAAGCTCAACTCTTCAGAAATAGGTGACAAAATCCAGTAGAGCCAGCAGGCTGGACTATCCCAGAAGAAACAGAGGCTCCTGAGTGTTCAAGAGAACCATGCAAAAGGGAACCCAGATTGCAGCCTGCCTCTTCTTCAGAGGCACTTCTGAAAGCCCTTAATCTATATTTTTATTAAAGCAGGCTTTAGCCATTCAGTAACAGTAGCAGTGAATTTTTCAGAACTCTGCTAATAAACGACACTTAAATCTAGATGTCTTTCTCGAAGGCCTCCTGGGACAGTGACCCCATCGGAGCCCAAACTGGACTGAGGGTGCCTGGGACAAATTCTCATGGCTCCAGCTTGTGTCATCACCCCTCAAGAGCCCCAGGTTTGCCTTATAGTGGTGCGCCAGGAGATAAAATTTCTTTTGGACAATGGAGCAACCTTTTCTGTACTTCTCTCTAACCCTGGTCTTTTATCTCCGGAATCCATAACCATACAGAGGGTGTCTGGAAAGCCAGTTACCAAATTTTTCTCCCAGCCTTTCAGCTGCAATTGGGATGACTTGCTGTTCTCCCATGCCTCCCTAATCATGCCTATAAGTCCTGCTCCCCTTTTGGGGAGGGATATACTAACTAAAACAGGAACTTTCCCCTTCTGGAGATCTAGTCATGATCAAAACTCTTCCCTCTAATTCACCTTCCCTGACCCCAACTTGGGAAGTCCCCTTTCCTGTT
>CAUYON010212470.1:0-27265 GCA_963573935.1 Arctocebus calabarensis
ATGGGCTATGAGGAATAAGGAAAACTTCTTTGAAGAGGCAGTTCTTGTCTAGATGTTGAAGGAGAAGTCCAGTGTCAGGTGAAAATGGGCCATTAAGGATGGTGAGGAAGCTGACCTGGCTGAGGGAGGATGCTTGTGAAGGAGAGTAACAGATTACCTTTCATATACAGAGCACAACACCTTACACACAGCAAACACTCAGTAGCAATGTCTAAATGAATGAAAAGAGTAGAATGGATCATATTCTGTAGCCCCAGATTTAAGTTTTTCAGAAAGGAATGCCTTGATGAAAATGGCATTAAATAAAGAGTGATCTGGCAGTCAGGAAACTAGTACAATAAATCTTTGACTACTCTCTTTTTTCTTTTTATTTCCCTTAACTTGTCCAAGTGTTTCTGCATATAATTTACTTATTTTTTAAAACATCTTTGAAATGGTAATTGCTTGTAATATGCGTGAGTGAGTCCTTTACAATGCTCCAACTCAACAAAAACTAATCATGCTAGGCAAAAAAAAAACAAAAAAAACACATACCATTTTGGAAGCTTTACAACGTAATCTACTTCTGAGAAATGAATTCTTAACCGTCTCAGGTAGACTCTGATAGCATGCAAGATACTGTAAAATAAGCTGTCCTTGTCTATGGAACACAAGCCTGTTGTTCCTAAGACTATTTTTGCTTTCAGATACCTGAGAGTGCTTCTCCCCGTTGTAACACTTCTTCAATATTGGCCACCATGATCCTCTGCACATCTTGCAATTCAGTGTTGATGGAGCCTAGGTTTCTCCGAGCACGACTGTCAATGTAGAGCTTCTTGGTTTTCTGAATGAAGGTATCTAGAATGATGAAGAGAAATGATCATTAACAACTTCTTTCACATCCAACAAAGTGGTAATTGACTGAAAATTTCTGGGTTTATGCCTAGACCTGCTAGTATTCTTGGTTAATCTAGTTCTTGGGTGAGTTTTAAATTTTGGGCTTTGATCTCTTCATTTGTAAAATGTAAAGGAAGAACTAAATGACCATTCAGGAGAAACTTCTTTGGACACTTTTGAATTAGAAGTATCTGTTATCAGAAGCCTTACAGAAATGAAATTATGACTCACTATAGTCAGCCTTTCCTGGAAGCAGAAATTTTAAAATTGTATTCTGAGGACCCTTAGGTTCTTAATGTTCAATCACCTCTCATCACTTAACTGTACACATTCCCTAAAAGGATCCTCGCACCTCTAGGATGATTATAGCATAAAGTAGCAAAGGAGTTAATGATCATTAAAAAGATGAGAAATTTGTCTTTTTTTTGAGATAGAGTCTTACTTTATCGCCCTTGGTAGAGTGCCATGGCATCACACAGCTCACAGCAACCTCCAACTCTTGGGCTTAGGCGATTCTCTTGCCTCAGCCTCCGAAGTAGCTGGGACTACAGGCGCCCGTCACAACGCAGTTCGGCTGGGGCAGGGTTTAAACCCGCCACTTTCGGTATATGGGGTCCGCACCCTACCCGCTGAGTCACAGGTGCCGCCCCAAGAAATTGTCTTAATGCATTTTCTTTAATACACATTCCTAATTATACCCCATTCATAAACTTCAGATAAAGAAAACATGTGATAGGGAGTTACCCAAAATACCAATATAAAGCCGCAGGCTTAATGATCTTTACCTTGTATCTATGTTTCTCAAAACTGACTTTTACTAAAGGTATTTTTAACTTTTGGCAAAAATCTTCAGTTATGTGTGCTGGACACCTTTCATTTGCCTCTTCAGATCTCCTCTCCACCCTTCTGCACCTTGCTTTCTGCCCTGGGAAACTGACCTGTATAAAGTACATGCATGGCTCCTTCCCTATGGCTTCCAGTTAGGCTCAAGTAATGAAGGAGCTCGGCAGTAGGAAGGAGAACAGACAGTGATGTTGGGGTATTTATTTCCCTGCTCCTTCCTGAGAAGTCTCGTTGAGCTGGCAGTAACCCTCTACCAAAAGTTACTTCTCAAGTTGGCCTTCTCTATCAATTTTCTCCTTTTCAGTTCCAGGAACTGTTCCTTCCCCTTACACTGTCAAGCATATAGGTAGTGATGATTACTGCTACTGATTCCAGGTTACTGTGCCTTGTTGTTCCCCTACAGACCATTCATATCATCCCTTAAGCTAATCTGAGTGTACCATCTATTTCCTGTATGACCCTGATAAATTTGTCTTATTTTCTCTTAGCTTACTGAAATGTTATTGCATTCAAAAGTAAAACTTGAAAAACTGGGCATTATATAAATTAGCATTTGGAGAGCTTGTAGTTATGAAACTAGACTTGAGTGCTTTGCCAAATTTTCTCTATTTCTAAAAAGCAAGACGATACAATCACCTAGCAAACTTGAAACACTTCAGAAATTCTGAAGTAGTAAAACTACTTTCTTTTGTAAAATTTTAGTGATGTAGCCTGATCCTACTTGTTTTCACTTCAGTACTTAATGTACTAAGCACGTTTCCTTTGATCAATTGCCATGAGATACTTACCGGCTCTGACTGGTGATGAGTCTTTCTATAATTCTTATACAAACACAGACACCCATGCTCACTACTTTTAAATGTGGTAAATATAAACCTCTAATACAGTGGTTCTCAACCTTCCTAATGCCGCAATATATTTCCATTGTTAAAAAAAGGTCGCGACCCACAGGTTGAGAACCGCTGCTCTAACACTATCAACATCACACATCTGCTTTTTTTTTTTTTAATTATTTTATTCTACTAAAAGAAACAAAGCACCAATCTTTCAGATTTCCAAATTCTGATCTCCATGTGATCTGAACTTTACTGTGAGTGTGTGCCTATGGGTTGGGGGAAAGACCAACTGAGCTATTTAACTCATGTCAATCAAGCACATCTTCAGGCAATGTTCCTGTCACACACGACCCTAATGATGAACCAAACCAAATAACAAAAGGGGGCAAAAGGCAACAAGTTTTATGGGGAAGATCAAAAGACTAAAGAAAATTACTTACAAGAAGGAGGCCTCATTCATTCCAAAAGACAAAAAGAGGTAGAATGGATGAGGAGGCAGTAGTCAAAACTTTAGTAAGTGAACACAAGAAAAAAAAATGTATCAATATTATATCAGTAAACATGATAAAAAATGTCTCAATATTATAGCAGCATAACAAATAACTTCTCCAGATTGTTTCCTCCCTTGATGGAGAAGGGAGGGGCAAAAACTTACCAAACTCAATAAAGGAATAGGGTCTAGACACAGTGGGCACCTTCTTCCCATGCTGTTCATCAAATTCTGAGTGCAAATCTTCTAGGTAGGCAAAAGCCAACTTCTTAGGAAAGGCTGCTTCACACAAAACCAAATAACACACCCCTTGTTCAATAATGTAGCTAGAAAAACAAAAAGGTAAACAAAGTTGTTGTAAAGTAACAGTGCCTCTAACAGGCTGAAGCAGAATCTAGTACCATACAAACTTTTGAAGCTATCCAGCCTGAATCATTTGAGGCTGGCTAAATCAGAAAGCAAATTTGAAACACAAATCCTTGCAATCAGAAAGCAAACATATTTCCATTATTAGTAGTATATTCCAAAAGGAGTATTTAGACATAATAATTTTTTATTCACTCATTATATAATTATTCAATTAACACATCTTAATACCTTAAACTTTTTCTTGAAAAATTCAGAGTTAGAGTTGTGACTCTATTAGCCTTTGATTCTGTAAATAGTTTACACATATTTAAAGTCCTTATAGGCACAAGGAAAAACAATGAAACTAGAAATTTTTGTGGATACTTAAAAGTTGGAGGTTTGTGTCATAATATTAACTGGGTATAGAAAATAATGACTTGGCACTAATAATACTTCCTAATTTCCAGGTTAGGAGAATTCTATAATCAACTGGAAACTATCCAACAATAGACTGGATTTCCTCTTGTGATAATGAGTTCCCTGGCACTCTAGAAGGGGCTATATGACTGTACGTCTGAGATAGGCCAGGGAAAAGGTTAGGCTACTAAGTGGTTTTCAAACTTCTTTTTAGTCATAGTTCTCTTTGTCTCAACAAAACTTATATTCAGAAGTTCTTTGTTTTATATAGGAGTTTGCAAATATTTTCCACATTCTACAGGCTATCTAGGCTTCATTCTGGGGACATTTCCTTTGCTGTGGAGGTTTTTAGTTTAATATAGTTTCATTTGTCTGGTTTTTATTGTTGCCATCTGTGCTTTTGAAGTCTTAGACATAAAACTTTTGCCTAGACAAATGTCCTTAAGTGTTTCTCTCATGTCTTCTAGTAGTTTTAGAGTTTGGGCTTTTACATTTAAGTCCATTTTGAGTTGATTTTTGTATACAATAAAAGATAGTGGTCTAGATTTATTGACAAGAGACTAATATCCAGAATATCCAAGGAACTCAACTCAATAGGAAACAAATAAATAATCCTATTAAAAAGTGAGCAAAGGAGTTGAATAGACACTTCTCAAAAGAAGACATAAACAAAAACCAACAAATAGATAAAAAAATGCTCAGCATCACTAAACATCAGAGAAATGCAAATCAAAATCACCTTGAGGAATTATCTCACTCCAGTTAGAATGGCTATTATCAAAAAGACAAACAGTAACAAGTATCAGCAAAGATGTGGAGAAAAGAGAACTCATACACTGTTGGCAGGAATGTAAATTATTATAGCCATTATGGAAAACACTATGGAGATTTCTCAAATGCTAAAAATGGAACTACCATATCATGTAGTAATTCCACTACTGGATATTTATCCAAAGGAAAGGAAATCAATATGTCAAAGGGATATATGCACCTATGTTTACTACAACACCATTCACAATAGCTAATAATATGGAACCAACTTAAATGTCCATCAACAAATGAACAGATACAGAAAGTATGGCATATACACACCATGGAATACTATTCACCTATAAAAAAGAATGAACTTATCATTCCCAGCAACAAGGATAAGCCTGGGGCACATTATGTTAAGCAAAGTAGGTCAGACACAGAAAGATAAATACCTCAGGTTCTCATATGTGGGAGCTAAAAATATTTTTTTTGAGCTTACAGAAGTACAAAGTAGGAATGTGGGTACTAGAGGCAGAGAAGGGTAGGAAGGAAGGGAACAAAGGGGAGATGGGTTAATGGATACAAAATTACAGCTAGTAGGAGAAACGAGTTCTAGGGTGAATATAGTTACCTATAATTTATCAAGTATTTCTAAAAAGCTAGAAGAGAGTATTTTGAATATTCACGAAACAAAGAAATGATGTATGTTTGAGGCAGTAGACACACAAATTATACTTATTTGATCATTACACATTGCATATGCATATTGAAACATCACTCCATATTCTATAAATACGTACAATTACATGCCAACTTAAAAAAAAAAAAACCAGAAAAAAATAAATAGGAGTTTGAGGGTCCAAAGCATTACATATATATCCCATCCTTGCCCTTCCTGTTTGGTTCCTGAGTCATCCTAGTATACCAGAGAGGATAAATCAAAGACTATTGTATCAAGTCTCAGGCCCCTTAAAATAAGGTTAGTAATACAGGGGTACTATTGTTTGCTTGGGCATCTGAATTAACTGATCTCCTTGCCGTCAGTCCACACCATCTTTTACACCACCAATTTTATGCCCCCACAAGTACCACAGTACCTGCTTACAAAGTCTAGAGGTTCCCTAATCCCCAAAGAATAAAGTCATAGTCTTTGGTATAGTATTTACAGTTCTTCAAAGTCAGTGTAAGACACATTCTGTCACATATCCTAATAACTAAATGGCATGCTGTTCTCCAATAAGCTAAGTCCTTTACATCTTTGGGGCCTTCTTACTCTTTTATGTACCTGGGAAAATTTTGTTTATTTTAATATTCTCAATTCTACTCTGATTTTTCTCTATAAAACTTCTCTGTATTCTCCCTTCCCCTATCCTCTTTCTTCAAACTTATCCCCCACAAATGGCTACTTGTTGCTTTTTTCTCTGCTACTGCAACATTTCATTTATATCAGATTAACTTTTGCTCCAAAGTTTTACAGTAACTATCTCATTAAAAGATATAGATATTAAAATAGGACTCAAGGGCAGCACCTGTGGCTCAAAGAAGTAAGGCGCTGGCCCCATATATTAGAGGTGGCGGGTTAAAATTCAGCCCTGGCCAAAACTGCAAAAAAAAAAAAAAAAAAAAAATAGGACTCAACACAAGTCTGGCAAAGAATAAATCTTTAGTAAATAATCCTTGGATGGAAATAAAGGATGTAAGATTATAAAGGTCCTAAAGGAACCAAGCAGAAGAAAAATTGGTTCTCAAATCCTTGAGAACTTTCCTAGGTCTTTTATTCCCTAACCTTTGGTACAAATAAAGAAACTATATAGGCTTGGCACCCACAGCTCAGTGGTTAGGGCACTGGCTACATACACTGAGGCAGGTGGGTTCGAACCCAGCCTGGGCCTGCTAAACAAGAATGACAACTGCAATAAAAAAAGAAAAAATAGCCGGGTGTTGTAGTGGTGTCTGTTAGTCCTAACTACTTGGGGGGCTGAAGCAAGAGAATCACTTAAGCCCAACAGTTTGAGGTTGCTGTGAGCTGTGATGCCACAGCACTCTACCCAGGGCAACATAGTGAGACTCTGTCTCAAAAAAAAAAAAAAAAAGAAAAAAGAAAAGAAACTCTTTCTCTCTAAGTATAAATTTTCTCTCTCTTTTTCTTTTTGAGATAGTCTTACTCTGTTGCCGTGGCATCAGCTTAGCTCACAGTAACCTCAAACTTCTCCTGCCTTAACCCCCCTCGCCCCCAAGTAGCTGGTACTACAGGCACCTGCCACAACACCTGGCTAATTTTTCTATTTTTAGTAGAGATGGGGTCTCACTCTTGCTCAGGTTGGTGTCCAACTCTGAGCTCAAATGATCCTCCTGCCTCCACCTCCCAGAGTAAGCTGCCATACCACCTGGCCAGAAACTAAGTATTAAATGATTATGTATTTTTTGTTATTAAAAAAATCAGACTTATAGAAAAAGCTTCAGATACTATGCAACTTAATACTTTAAGAAATATAATGTCCACTATTTTCTTAACATAGGGGTTTTGTCTGGGGTTTTTTTTGTTTTTTTTTTTTGATGAACTTGCTTTTGATAGGTGAATTTTTTTTTTTAAGTTAAACATGACAGGTTCCTTCCTAGCCTAAATTACCATTAGTTAATTCTTTTACTTTTCCTTTGATCTTCTCATACTCTTTCTTTTTAATCCTTCCTGTTTTATCAGTTTCAAGTTTGACATGTATTAAATATTTAACACCAATTATTTGTAGATAATTTAAAATCGAACAGTTTCCTTGACCCTTTTCTCAGCTAGATGTGTTGTCTATAACCACTGACTGAGATGCTCTTGGACTATCTTTTATAATATTCTTTTTCCTAAATAATAACTATATTTCTTGACTTTTTCCTGTGTGCCAAGTAAGATGCCAAATAATATACATGGATTCTTCATAAGCCTCTCAAAATTCCTGTGATTATTTTCCCTATTTTATAGAGGAAATTGCAACTTGGAGAAATTAGGAGAGTTACTCAAAGTTACATTGTTGGGAAATGTTTCAGCAAGGGTACTGACCTATCTGGTTCCAAGATATTTCCAAAGCAAGATGTTATGTATTATGGCATGAAGAATACAGAATTCATTAGACAAAGGTAACAGGTTAAATTACTATAAGCTTATTGAATAAATAAACAGAGATGTCATTTGTGTTGAATTAGAGCAAGGGATGTTGCTTCAATGAAGAGATTATATTTTTAAAATAATCTTTACTTTTACAAAATTGGTATTGTTCTTATCAGGGGTTACATTACTGTATTTCATACATAAATGATCATAAAGAAATACAGATTATACTCACTGAAAAGTCATAGCTCCTGCTTCCAAGGTACATCTGGTAGGTGACTGTTCATTCAACTTTCGAAAGAGTTGCTTAGCTTGACTCTGGTACTGTTGAAGGTCCCGGCCAGACTGAAAGAAGACACTTTCATTGAAGAAGATTCCACCAAAGAAAGCTATTAGTTAGTGAGAAGCACCATATTATAAGAACATTATGTGAATAAAGTCCTTCAATTATATATGGTTAATAAGATTTACTTAGCAAAATAAAGATGACCTTCTTTTAGAAAAAAAAGGAAAACCTAAACCCTAGTTCTTCAAGAAGATCACATTTGTTATTTGCTAAGAAGCACAAGTACACACCTCAACTACATGTAAGGCACCTTAATTTTTAGTCCAGTGTTCTTTCCACTATTAGGACAGTACTTCTTCCCGACTCATTTACTTCTAGTTACTGGCACTCGAAAGAAAATCCTGGGAATAACAGACTGATGAATCTCATTTTCATGTTAGAATATCAAGCAGAATCTTCCACAAAGTGTTACATCATTGAGCAACCGTGACTGCAAATTTTACAAACATCATGATGGCAATTAGGTAAAAATGAACAAGAGGAGAGACAAAAGATCAGAAAGTCAAATACCTTTTACCACATAAATCTATTTAGTTCCTAAGTTTGGAAAGCAACAGACTGAATACAGAGGAATATGTGCAGAACAAAAATGAGTAATTATAAAATTCAGATGCTATGATTCCAGGAAATACTTTATTTAACAATTTCTAAATTTTACAATTTAGTAAAAGGGAAAAAAAATCTACCCAGGGAAATGAAGTATCATTTCAAAAGGAGAAAAATCATACTTCACTAATCTACTAGATCCAAAAGGAAAATGAAGTGCACGAAGAACAGAAGGCAAATATTCACTATTTATTCATCCATATAACAGAGGGACTGTTAGCTATGACCGGAATGCTTGTTGGTGTTCTCTGAAAGTCCCTGTATTGAAATCCTAACATCCAAGGTGATCGTATTAAGAAGTGGGACCTTTGGGAGGTGATTAGGTCATAAGAATAGAACCCTCATGGTGGGATTAGTGCCCTTAGAAAAAAGACCAGAGAGTTAACTTGCCCTCCCACTGTGTGAGGACACAGATAGAAGGCACCATCCATGAGCCACCAAAACTGCTGGCACCTTGATCTTAGACTTCCCAGACTCCAGAATTGGAAAAATAAATTTCTGTTGTTTATAAACCAGCCAGTTCATAGCATTTATCATAGAAGCCTAAATAGACTAAGACATTAGCATGTGATAGGAAGGAATTATTCTATTTCAGAATTATTTATTCTGGAGTGAAGATAGGACAGTTTCCCACTGACGGATGTTAATAACTAAAATGTTTAAATAGTAAAGTATTTATATGAGGGTCTCCCAGGGACTAAGTCTGAGGTCTAATTTTGAGAGAAAGTACATAGTGGTATCTTAAAATTCTAGAAAGTGTATCAGTGAGCTAATAGTAACAAGGTAGAAATGACAAAATAATAAAGAAGCATAACAACAAATGTACAAGAACAGGATAATAAGTTTCTAAAATGAACTGGAAATTTCAATATGAATAAGAAGGTGAATAAGCATGAGGTAAACCAGAAGAGTCAGAGTCCACATGAAGTATCAATTTGTGGATTTATTTTGTTTAGTACTACCCTTATTTGTTATAATGCTGTTCATTCAAGAAATATTTTCGGTATTGGCTTGGCGCCTGTAGCTTAGTGAGTAGGGTGCAAGCCACATACACCGAGGTGGCAGGTTTGAGCCTGGCCTGGACCTGCTATACAACAATGACAACTGCAACCAAAAAATAGCCAGGAGGTGTGGTGGACACCTGTAGTCCCAGCTATTTAAGAGGCTGAGGCAAGAGAATTGCTTAAGCCAGCCGTTCTTAACCTGTGGGTCACGACCCCTTTGGGGGTTGAATGACCCTTTCACAGGGGTCGCCTAAGACCATCCTGCATATCAGATATTTACATTATGATTCGTAACAGTAGCAAAACTACAGTTATAAAGTAACAATGAAAATAATTTTATGGTTGGGGGTCAACACAACATGAGGAATTGTATTAAAGGATTGCAGCATTAGGAAGGTTGAGAATTACTGGCGTAAGCCTGAGAGTTTGAGGTTGCTGTGAGCTGTGATGCCATAGCACTCTACCAGGGCAACATAGTGAGACCATCTAAAAAAAAAAAAAAAAAAAAGAAAGAAAGAAAAACAAAAAGAAGTATTTTCTGTATAACATATGCACATGTACATGTGTCCATCTACACAGTTTTATATATTAAATAGTACTTTATAGTATAATTACATTATAATGTTATTATATGTTTATAAATGTTAATACATTATAATATATATTAGGATGAGCATATTAAACAGTACTGTTAATACATGGTCAGTCAGTATAGGAGAAGGAATATGATCACATGCTTTAAGCCAATAAAAACCAGGGCACAATATCCTACTCTTCTAAATTTGAATGGCACTTACCAATCTGTTTATTTTACCAGTGCCGTTCTGTGGCATTCTGAAGAGATCTGAACCCACAAGAGTAATCAACAGGGATGCAAATAATGTTGGATATGCTACTAAAATGCCAAGAAAGAATATTAACAAGAATTTCAATTTTGGCTTTACACTACATGCTCAATCTCTGCCCCTAAACCAATTAAACTTGCATCTTAGAGGTAGAGCTCTGACATTGGTATTTTAAAAATAGCCACAACCACAGATGTTAAGTATAAGTTCTTTGCTAAGGGCAGGTGAGCACTTTATTTTTATTTTATTTATTTTTTTTTTTTTCAGTTTTTGGCCGGGGCTGGGTTTGAACCTGCCACCTCTGGCACATGGGGCCAGCACCCTACTCCTTTGAGCCACAGGCACTGCCCAGGTGGGCACTTTAAAATAACTAGTTGAAGAAAAGATGGCAAAAAATTGTCAGTCAGAAAAAGACTGCTATAAACCCTGTGACTTTATGCAACCTGAGAAAAAGAGACTAATAACTGTATCAACTACAAGAAACTACAGCCAAAAGCATGACTTAATTTCAGGAATTTACAAACAATATAGCAAAGATTGCCAATATAAAACACTGGGGACATACATACATAAAGATTATGGTATGCCAACCAACACTTTACAATGTTGGTTCTGTTAGCACTACCATCCCTGAGAATACAATGCCGGAACAACCTTTTTAGCTAAATGATAATCATTCTGATATGTGTGTGTGTGTGTGTGTGTGTGTGTATAAAATTAAGTATTATGCTATACAATCTCTATGAATGCAATTGTTTTAATGGTAGATCCACCTATTTTATACTAAATCTAGTTCATAGAAAATGCTAAGAAACTGTGCGACAGCTCTGATCTAGGTCTCACAAAACGACGCAACCACTGCTTCACAGACTGACCTTTAGTTTGTTCTCAAGATCAAAGTCACAAAGGGCCCACAATCAGCTAGTCCACCTAAAAATATATAGAAGTACTTATTTTGTTTTCTATTTTACCTAGAACAAATTAATAAACTTTGCATATGGTATAATGGTATCCGCTAGCAACTGGATCTGAACAGCTAGACAAATTGTGAAATAAATTTGAAGTTATCTAAAAGCATATTTAGGATTTGACTCTACATATTACAGAAGGTGCAAGGCAGTCATCTGTCGTATAACCAAATACTTTTTATTGTGTCACCTAGGACTACTAAACCACATGCTGTATCAAGTATCATCTTTTGCCTTTTTAAGAAGTTTAGCTAAGCTCTTACCATTTTTAAATCCCTATTGAACTTAGCTGGTCAAAGTCCAGCAGCACCAACAACCAACCATTTTCCTCTACAAGCGGTTACAGTAAGTTGATTAATCAGCCCTTGATGATTGGCAGAGTAAGGCAGTTTAACTGTATAACAGATTATCTGCTTTCTTGAAGCTCCCTGTTGTTTACTTGGCTAGATTTAATACCTTCTTCCACTCTGTACTGCCCTCCATAGCACTGGGGGAAATGAAAGAGACACAGTAATTCTGAGGCAAAACAGAAAGGCAGATATAGAAATTGCAAAAATCCTAAAAGAAGAAACAAATCGTCAAGGAACGTGGAAAGGAAAAAGACAGGATATCAGCCAGGAACTCTAGGTTTGAAGAGAAGAGCTCATCTATCTGCCCTAAGCCTAAATTTATAGTTAAGCATAAAGGAAACAGTGTGTATAAGATACCCCATCTGAATCTGTTTGTGAATTTTACTCATACTCTATTGTATTATCTGAATAACTGTAATCTCCAGTAATAAGGTCTCTTGCACACAGACTAGCATCTAATACCTAAAATTTGATATCTAATATGATAATTGAAAGTATATTCAGTTATTTGGCCTGGATAATCAAGGTACTTAAATATTAAAATATTTAGTCAAGGTATTTGTCTCTTAAAAAGTTATTTCTGGAGTCCTAAGAAGTAAACACATCATTAAAAAGTCTTAAAACAAGGCAGTAAAATATAGTAGTTAGGCACTAAGGCTCTCGTGTAGAGTCAGACAAATACTTATTAAAAACCATGGGTCTCAACCAAGGAGGATTTTGCTACCCGGGGGACACTTGGTGATGTCTGGAAATAATTCTTCCTTGTCCAAACAAAGCGGGTGAGGCTCATGGTATTCCTGGTTTTCCTGGAATATCGGGAATAGAGGCCAGGGATGTTGCTAGACATTCTAAAATCTACAAGGCAGTCCTCCATAACAAAGAATTATCCTATCTCAAAATGTCAAAAAGGCCCAGGTGAAGAAATCCTGATGAAAAACTCCATTATGCTACTTTACTAGCTGTGACTTTAGGCAAATGACCTATTCTCTCCAAGACTTAGAGCTATCTTATTTATAAATGGGTATAATAATAGTATCTATTCTAACTTAAGACATAAGGATTGAATGAAATAATGCACGGGCAGTACCTGTGGCTCAAGGAGTAGGGCATTGGCCCCATACACCAGAGGTGGCAGGTTCAAACCCGGCCCTGGCCAAAAAAAAAAAAAAAAGAAAGAAAGAAATAATGCCCTTAACAGGTTTAACACAGTGCCTGGTATGCAGCAGGTGCTCTTATAAATGTTTTGTACACTATTACAACAGTAAAAATAAGTCTAAGATTTGTATTTTCAGATATAAAGATTAGGAAATACTTTATTAATCAAAGCCAAAATTTCTAAGGAAAACACTATCAAATCACAATCACAAAAATATTTTTGTATAAAATTTCTTTCCTTGTCAAGTAAACAAAAGAATCTATATGGCAGACCAATACCAAATCAATGCCAAATTTAGAATTAAAAAACAAATGATAATACATCAATTAGTTTTTCAATAAAGTATCAAGGAAGAGAGTAGGGGCCTACTAATAATTTAGTAGACTTTCAAATCCACTTTGTATTCTTTAACCACATTGAAATTCAATGCCACAGTCGGAAAACTAACAAGATTCTATCCACTACTTACTGGGGGAAAACTGTTTCTCAAATTACACATATTTCAAGGAAATTTTACCACACTATCTTTCTTGTTCCTAGGCTCATTTGAACCACTGCACTCCTTCTGCAGAGTATTCCTAGAAAATTCTCAACAAATTGGAGAATTAAGAGTAAAATTTTGTACAATTGAAGGTTTAGGGTATATTATATTTTTTACAGTTTATTTAATTGGCTTTATTTTGTGGAATGAACAGATTCACCTAGCATGGCTGCAACTTTAAACTTCCTAAAAGTAAACCTATTTCCAAATCAAACCTAAAAAGGCATATAAACAAATAGAGGAGTTCCTTACTATGAGATACTGTCAGCTTAGATGCCATTTCTTGTGGGAAGACTTCCATGATCTCCCCAAACCTACTTAGATACCTTTTACATATTCAACCACAGAACCCTCTTCCTCTTCCACATCAGTTACATTACATTTTAACTTTGTTATCTGACTTTTCAACCAGACTGTGAGCTCCATGAAGATAAAGAATGTGTTCTTCAACTTCCTGCATTAACAGTATGCCTGGAACGTTTGATGTGCTCAATAAGATTTTTTTATTTTGCATGAACATATGAATGAAAAGTTCAAGAGAAGAAATGTGCAAACTTTTTTTTTCTAGAACTCATCTTTTTTAAGCCTCAAAGTTTTAAAAAAACTACTTGGGTTCTATTGCAAAGTAAAACAAAAATTGGCCACTTTACATAAATTATACAAATTTTATTCTCAGTCTCATATCTTCAGGGACCTCCCAAACTTGGTCCAGATCTTGTCTCACACCAGAAATTTCTCTTGCGATTCTGACACAACTAGCACAAAGCTGCTGTTGTAAAAAGGTATGGAGAATACAAAGATGATTAAGATCTGTCATTTGACAGTCAGCAAATATTTCAATTTATTGAAAGACAATGGGCTCAGCAGCTGTGGCTCAACGGGCTAAGTCGCCAGCCACGTACACCTCAGCTGGCGGGTTCGAATCCAGCCCGGGCCCGCCAAACAACAATGACGGCTGCAACCAAAAACTGGCCGGGCGTTGTGGTGGGCGCCTGTAGTCCCAGCTACTTGGGAGGCGGAGGCAAGAGACTCGCTTGAGCCCAGGAATTGGAGGTTGCTGTGAGCTGTGATGCAACAGCACTCTATCCAGGGTGACAGCTTGAGACTCTGTCTCCAAAAAAAAAAAAAAAAAAGAAAGAAAAAAAAAGAAAGACAATGGAGAAAAAATAAGGTATGACGAATTACAAGATTTTGATAAGGTATACTGGAGGAGGTAGGAACTAATCATACTCTTGAAAGAAGAGCACTTACTACACTGAACTTTAAAAAGTACTTATATGTGGCAATATGACCCTACCCACTTTCAAAAGATGTCAGCAAGCTGGGTCAAGGATCAGGTACTACAGTAAAAAGTTAAAAAACTTAGAAGGTGATTTTTTTCCCCCTGGACTTGTCAGTAGCCTTTTTTAGCAGCAGAAAATTATAAGTTTTAATTTTAACTAAGTCCCTGAAGACTCACAGAACACTGCGTGATCACCATAGCTGAAACTATCCCTTCTCCGAAGCGGTTTTCTAAAGAGAAACAGGTAACACAAAAATCTAACTGCGCCTTCAGGAAAGACTCCCACTCAAGTCTTAATACCACTAAAAGATCTCCTGCATACTAGGGAAAAACTCCAGTGCTGAGAGCAAAGCACTCCAGCAGGGACTTGGGGTCGCGGGAATCTAAAGTGGCTCACCTGTTCGTCTTCCTGCATGGAGGCGGCCAGCGGGAGCCCGTCCGCCACCCGGGCAATCATTGTTAGCAACACCATCTTCAAAGACTACTGGGACGCAGCACCGGCCCGCACAACCTTAGGCGTCGTCTTCACTTTTTCCGCCGCAACAACAGTTACACCTCCAGCTCAGTTCACTAAGAGCCAACTCCTTGCGTCTGCGATTCCCGCTGAGGTGGCCGGAAACAGTGCAAGAGCCTCCCACTACCGGTCCGCAGAATTGGCTTCCCACCGGAAACTACAACGACCAGCACACTGGTTCCGCAATCTCTCTTGCCTCCTCTATACATTTCCAAGGCCTAGCCCACTTTTTTGGATGTTGAGCTTTGAGTAAGCCTTACTTCTTGAGGGACAGTAGCATTTAAACCGAAACATAATTTTCTACTTCCTGATATTTTGTTTTGAGAGCAAGCTAGGAAGAAGGGTGGGAGATGGAGGGCACAGAGTTGAAGGGTAAGGGAAAAACCCGGAAAATCAGGTTACGTATTTTCGTATTTAATTTTTTTATTTCCATATGCTATTATATACATAACATTTTCTGTCTTTATATATATACTTAGGCAGAGGTTTTTTCTGTTACTTTTGCTTGCTTGTTTATGCTGTATCCCCAGATCCTTGAACAATTTCTGCTAAGAGGTCAATAAATATTTATAATATGCAGGTATAAATGAAAAAGTACTGGACTGCAATACCACCTAGGTCAGTCATCCGATCAAAAGCCAAGATCTCTGCTACAGCTATGATAGGTACCAGGGTAGTCTTACTCGAACTTCCAGTGGTTGGGCAATCATTTCCTACGGGAGCAACTTCTAGACAATTGCACCTAAGGAAGTGTACCCCAGATGGGGATATCAACCTGTTAGGGTTTTGTGATTATTAGGGTTTCATAAACTTAAAAAAAAAGATAAAAATGTTGTTTTAATTTATTTATTATAACTTAAATTAATAATATCTATTCTTTACTAAGTGCTTACAGTGGTTCTCGTTTTTCTTCTCAGCTCAATATGCTTCTCAGTAAAATTTTTAAAACAAAAAATTAAAAAAATACAGTTGGTTCTTGTCTTAACACAACCCAGTAAGGTTATTTTTTATTAGGTCTCAACCTTGTATTTGGGGGAAAAGACTCAGCAATTTTTCAAATGTCATAACACCTAGCATGATGGAAACCAGGATATGAGCTCAGGTTCAACTCCAAATCCTAATGTGATGCTGCCTTAACTTTTACTCCTAAGTGAGAGAGCTCATGCTTTTGTTATCTTTCCTATTACCCTTCAGCTATTAGGGAAAAACTAGCATCATTTCATCAGAGGTTTCTGGGAAGAAAACTCAGAAAGACTTAGTGACTGACTGACTCCACATGAAAGATGAAGAGCTAGAATAAGTAAGTCAAAAGAATCAATGGTGTTATTGGGTGGCACCTGTGGCTCAAGGAGCAGGGCGCCAGCCCCATATACTGGAGGTGGTAAGTTCAAACCTGGCCCTGGCCAAAAACTGCAAAAAAAAAAAAAAAACCCAAAAAGAATCAATGCTGTTATTCACAAGAAACAGTGAGAAAGATCAAAGGAAGGTAATCCTTGTGTATACAGGAATCTAATTGGTAGAATATAATGTATTACATTTAAAATAGCTCATAGGTGTAATCTGTTCTAACTTACCTTCCTCCCATTCACTACAGACATACCTTCTACCATAGTCTCAAATGGTCATCCACCCTTCACTGGCACTTTCCACTAATGGGAATTAACAATATAAATATTTTAAGGTTACAGCCATGTGGATCAAAGAAGCAAAGAGTGAATGTTGTAGTCATGTACAGAGAAGCAGATTTGGAGCAAGAGATAGACACCCAAACACTATCATTTCTTTTTTTTTGAGACAGAGTCTCACTTTGTCAGCCCAGTAGAGTGCCTTGGTGTCATAGCTTTATAGCCAACAGCCACCTCAGACTCCTGGTCTCAAGCAATTCTCCTGCCTCAGCCTCCTGAGTAGCTGGGACTACAGGAGCCTGCCACAACACTGGCTATACTCTAGCTCAGGCTGGTATCCAACTCTTTTTGTTGTTGTTGTTGTTGTTGCTGTTTTTGGCTGGGGCGAGGTTTGAACCTGCCACTGATATATGGGGTCGGCACCCTACTCCTTGAGCCACAGGTGATGCCCTCTTCTCCAGCTGTTAAGCTCAAGCAATCCACTTGCCCTCACCTCCCAGAGTCCTAAGATTACAGGCATGAGCCACTGCACTGGCCTGACACCATCATTTATTTATAACCCCCCCTTATTTGCTTAGGTTGCTTTGAGTTAGTTTCTGTTACTTACAACAACAACAACAACAAGAAAATTTAGCTAATACAGGAGTGCAGAGTTACCCTGTGTCAACCATTTCTTGGAACAACAACATTCATACTTATACCTCTTACTTTTTTCCTCTTAAACATACTAGATGAATCTGGCATTCTTCAGACACACTGAAACTGTTATCCCAGTAAAAGAACAGTTGCTGAGCAGTCATCAGGAGAAAGCTAGGGTAACCTCGTCTGAAATTGCCCGATACTTAGACCTTAGGAACTCTGGAATCTGAGACCTTTTGCTTCTGACTTGATAAGCATCTTCTTTTTCATATCCAGGCATTACCTTTGAGCTCCTGCCCTTTGATACTTTGAGCAATATAGGACTATGTAATAATAGCTAATGCTGTGATCAGCAGATGGAAGGCCTTCAGGTATTTTACATTGAATAAAGAAAGCATATCAACAGGCTCAGTGCCTGTAGCTCAACGGTTAGGGTGCCGGCCACATACACCAAGGCAAGCAGGTTCAAACCTGGCCCAGGCCTGCTAAACAACAATGACAGCTGCAACAAAAAAATAGCCAGGCATTGTGGTGGGCATCTGTGGTCCCAGCTACTTGGGAGGCTGAGGCAAGAGAATCGCTTAAGCCCAAGTGTTAGAGATTGCTGTGAGCTGTAATGGCACAGCGCTCTACTGAGAGTGGAAAAAGTGAGCCTCTGTCTCAAAAAAAAGTATCAACAAACATTTTTTCAGAACTTCAGAATTTATAATGCTCATGTATATCTTTTGCCTAAAACCTGACAACCCTTTGAAATCAGTAAACTCCAAGAACCCTGGAGTCTGTAAATGTTGGACTAGGAAAAAAAATGTAAACATAAGCCTGTAATATCATAGCTACACTTGCCTGCAAATTCTTGCAACTGAGTGATGCACATATCTAAATCAATTTATATTAAGCTGCTAAAACAGAATAAGACTTTCCATTATAAAGCAAATAACAGAGGTATTTGCTTTTTTTGTTTTTTTTCTTTTAGATAGAGATGTGGTCTCACTGTGTAGCCTAGGCCAGCGAGTGGCTGCAGATCATAAATCACTACAGTCTGGACTCTTGGGCTCAGGCAATCCTCCTGCCTTAGCATCCTGCCTGTCTTAAAAATTTTGCAAGTGATGGGCAGCACCTGCGGCTCAACGGAGTAGGGCACCAGCCCCATATTCCGGAGGTGACAGATTTAAACCCAGCCCCGGCCAAAAACTGCAAAAACAACAACAATAACAACAAAAATTGGGCAAGTGAGATCAAACGAAGCGATAGTTAGCGGTCTGTATCCATTCATACAGCAATTCTCTGGAGTGCTTAATTATATTCAAGGCACTGAGCTAGCTGATGAATAAATAGCGATCCTGTTAACCTGTAGCCCAAACACCATCGCTTGGAAGAAGAGGTGTGAAAGTAAACTGCACCTCCTGCCTAGATTACACGATTGTATAAGTGGGAAAAGCATTTCTCAGAGGGCGGAGGTGCTCTTGGCCGACGAAAGAATAATCACTGTGTCTGGACCGACCTTCAACTGTATGCACTAATATGGTTATTAAAATACCGTTTTTTTTAAAGTGGAATATTTTCTTACGGTTTAATAAATAGCCACAACCCTGTGCATCTCTTCTTGAATCCCCACCTCCTACTTAATAGCTTGCGAAGATTCTGCCCACATAGTTCAGCCAGATTCCATTCTGATAGATGATCTTCCACGCCAGTCATTTTCAAAATCTCTGTCTGCCAGGGAGGCCACAGTCTACTTGCAGAACTCAAGCGCAGCCCCACCCTCCCGACTCCCGCTCTGGCACCGCCCACCACCCATGGCCTCGCCCCTAACCGCACAGATTCCGCCCCCGCCCAGCCCCACATCCAGCTCCTGGCCACGCCCTGTGGCCACGCCTCCGCCCCGGCACCGCCTCGTGGCCACGCCTCCGGTCCGCTGGTGAAACACCAGGGCGGGGAAGCAAGAAAGGAGGCGGGATCACGATTACAGTTCATACGGGTGGTTAAATACAGGTTATTTTGAAGTATTATCCCCGACTAAACCTTCTTACGGTGTGAACTGCGTGAAGGTAGTACTATGTCTTGTGTATTTGTGAATTTTTTCGCAACTGTTAACTGTGTCGTTCACACAATCGGTCTAGTAAGCCAAGTTGAAAAGAAAGCGTCGGAGGGAGGGATGGAGAGGAGAAAAGAACAAGGTGGGCATTAAGTCCTGTCAAGGCCTCTATTTAAAATAAATGCTACTGCCTAGAACTTTGGAAAGACGAGGGGGGTGGACTACTTGAGCTCAGGAGTTGGAGGCTAGCCTGAGCAAGAGTGCGACCCCATCTCTAATAAAAATTGGAAAATAAATAAATAAAAAGTAGATGAGAGGGCGGCGCCTGTGGCTCATCGAGTAGGGCGCCGGCCCCATATATTGAATGTGGCGGGTTCAAACTGGCCTCCGCCGAACTGCAAAACAGAAAAATAGCCTGGCGTTGTGGCGGGCGCCTGTAGTCCCAGCTACTGGGGAGGCTGAGGCAAGAGAATCGCCTAAGCCCAAGAGTGGGAGGTTGCTGTGAACTGTGTGACGCTACAGCACTCTACCGAGGGCGACAGAGTGAGACTCTGTTTCTATAAAAACAAACAAACAAAAAACCCAGCCTCGGCCAAAGTGCAAAACAGAAAAATAGCCAGGCTTTGTGGCGGGCGCCTGTAGTCCCAGCTACTCGGGAGGCTGAGGCAAGAGAATAGCCTAAGCCCAGGAGTTGGAGGTTGCTGTGAGCTGTGATGCTACAGCACTCTACTCTGTCTCTATAAAAAAAAAACTAGCTGAGCAACTACTTTTCCCTTTGTCAGGAAAGCAGAGCACCGGGCACAGAGCAAGCCTAGCTGGCTCATCCCCAAGAGCTTGGGATGCTGTGGGGTGAGGAGGATAATTGGAGCACTTCTCATAGCACCCCAAATACTGTATTTAACTTAAAAAATTTTAAAGCATATTTCTTCTTCCACTAGTCTCTAAACCAATGTTTTTCAACCTTTATTTTTTTTTTTAATCTCACAGCACACTTGAGAACAGTTGAACTGCGTGGTACACTTAAATTATGTTTATCAACAAAAGGAGTAAAAAAAAAAAGAATATACTTACCGTGCTTTGAACTTCTTTTGAAAATAATTTAATCAATGATTTTTTACAATTTTCATAGCACACTTAAGATCCGCTTCCAGTGGCTCGGCACCTGTGGCTCAGCCGGCTAAGGCGCCAGCCACGTACACCTAAGCTGGCGGGTTCGAATCCAGCCTAACAACAATTGTTGTTGGGCCCGCCAAACTACAATGACGGCTGCAACCAAAAACTGGCCGGGCGTTGTGGCAGGCGCCTGTAGTCCCAGCTGCTTGGGAGGCGGAGGCAAGAGACTTGCTTGAGCCCAGGAATTGGAGGTTGCTGTGAGCTGTGATGCCATAGCACTCTATCCAGGGTGACAGCTTGAGGCTCTGTCTCAAAAAAAAAAAAAAAAAAAGATTCCCTTCCAGTGTGCACATTGAACATCACTAAACTTTTTGGAACAGAAAAGCTCTTTATTTCTAAGGTCTAGTCTCCTGTCCCTGGAGCCTAGCAAATGCTGTTTTAATGTTTACGAAAGAGATGACTGACTGACTGAATGATATGTCCCATGGATTGAGAGGGTACTTATTAGTTGTATACAGCACAGTCCACAGCCAGTCCTGTGCTAAGTAAAGACATAGCCACCATTTCTTTTATTCTTCCATTTATTCCATTACGATGAGTGAGGAATGCCAGGCACTGGATCCCACAGAGGTGAACAAAAGACACACGATGTATGCTGGTAGAGGTCACCTTCTACTGGGCTCAGTCTCTTCCCATCATCCCCAACCCACCCCCACCCCTGCTGCTTTTTCCAGCTCTCAGTCTGGAATAAGAAAAGTCTTAGGTAGTGACTTTTTTTTTCTACCTTGAATGTACACTCAGATTGTCCTTCATAGCTTTAGCTTTATTCCCCTTCCATGGAGTCTAAATGAATTATTAATCGTTGTTCCCTATTTGAATTGCTGCTGTCTTAACGTCCTTCACTATTGCTTGACTTCCTTTTCTCAGAGCTTCCAGCTCCTGCTTCTATTATTACACTATCTCTCTTCTACACAGAGTAACAGTGTTTCAGACATTAGTGAAAATTTTTCTGTTTTTTCTTTATAATCTTAAAAAGTTGGGTCTCCTTGTTAAAATAATTAGTCAAATTCATTCAGCTCTATCAGAGAACTGAATCTAATGGGACATTAAATGTGACAAAATGGGACACACTCTAACTTGCTGCTATTACTTGCTTGTGGTGAATTCTCTAGCTTCCAAGAAAGTGATTTTTGCTGAGCAGTCACCTGTGGTTCTCCCCTTTTCCCCAGCCATCCTCTCATGCCATCACTACGTGATATGGGACCATTTTCTTTCTTCTTTGTTAGGGATCAAGTTCCTCTGGCTGTGGAAGTCTGACAGACCCAAAGCTCTATGTGTCATCTCCTAGAAGAGGCTTACTTTGGAGCTCGGAGGCAAATGATAAGCAAGATTCCAAAGTTCTAGAAGGAACTGCCTTTTTAAAATCTGCTATTTATGCAGCCTGTAGCTTCTTGAGGATATTAAGATAGCAGCTAGATAGCTGCTATTTAAAATAGCAGCTTTGGCAGGGTGCAGTGTCGCATGCCTATAATCCTAGCACTCTTGGGAGGCTGAAGGGGGAGGACCGTTTGAGCTCAGGAGTTAAAGACCAACCTGAGCAAGAGCAAGGCTCCATCTCTACTAAAAAGAGAAAAAATAGCTGCAATTGCTTTTGCGTTTTGGGCCAGGTTTGTGCGGCTGCTTAATTTTGTTCTATGTACTCTGCAAATTGCTTCTGGGAAAACCTGAAAATGCTGATATAACATAAACCCTAATTAAACCTCTAAAGTGCTTCAAGACTCTGGATGTATGGATGATGCTTGTTTGCTATCAGAAACTCTTATAAAATTCATTTAATTTTTTTTTTTAAGACAAAGTGTCACTCTGTTGCCACAGGCTACCGTGCTTCCATTGCTGTAGAGCATGGATTCCAGCTCTACAGCAATCTCCAACTCCTGGGCTCAATCAATCCTCCTGCCTCAGCTTCCCAGGTATCTAGGACTACAGACACCAGCCATGATGCCTGGCTAATTTTTCCATTTTTGGTGGAGACAGGTTGTCACTCTTGCTCAGGCTGGTCTCAAACTCCTGAGCTCAAGCAATTCATCTGCCTGGGCCTCCTGAAGTGCTAGGATTACAGGTGTGAGCCACTGCACCCAGCCTCATATAATTTTTAAGCCACTTTTTTTTTTTTTTTGAGACAGAGCCTCAAGCTGTCACCCTGGATAGAGTGCCATGGCACCATAGCTCACAGCAACCTCCAATTCCTGGGCTCAAGTGAGACTCCTGCCTCTGCTTCCCCAGTAGCTAGACTACAGGTGCCTGCCACAATGCCCGGCCATTTTTCAGCTGTCATTGTTGTTTGGCGGGCCAGGACTGGATTTGTACCCATCAGCTCATGTGTACATGGCTGGCGCCTTAGTCTGTTGAGCCACAGGCACTGAGCCAATAAGCCACTTTTTAAAAAAGAGTTAAGGTATAATGTCAAGTTTAGCCTGGATGTAAACCATCATTTGTCAGAATTATAGTAGAAGCATTCTGGGTTTTCTTATTTTTGTTTTTAAGTTTGTTTCTATAACTGTTGTAACTGCTAAAAATAATCTCAAATGGAATTTTCTGGATGTTTTGTGTTATTTATGGGGGATGCTTGAGGGTACACAGACTTTTCCTTAAAACACAAGGATCAAATCACAAATGAAAGAAAGGACATTATTACAAACATAGAGGAATACAAAATATTATAGAAGAATGCTATGAACAATTGTATGCCAACAAATTAAACTAGATGAAGCGAACAAATTCCAAGAAAGACACAGCTATCTAAACTGCTTCAAGAAGAAGTAGAAAATCTGGACAAGCCTATAATAAGTAAAACTATTGAATTAGTAGAAATAGTAATAATAAAAACCTTCCTGCCAAGAGCACAAGTCCAGATAGCTTAAGTTGTGAACTCTGACAAATGTTTACAAAAGACTAAGCCTTCACAACAGTGGTTCTCAACCTTCCTAATGCCGCAGCCCTTTAATACAGTTCCTCATGTTGTGGTGACCCCAAACCATAAAATTATTTTCATTGCTACTTCATAACTGTAATTTTGCTATTGTTATGAATTGTAATGTAAATATCTGATATGCAGGATGTATTTTCATTGTTATAAATTGAACATAATTAAAAGCATAGCGATTAATCACAAAACAATATGTAAATATATATTGTGAAATATTTATTTCTAATTACAAATAAATGAAATTTTGTCTTGAAGCATGGTGTAGCATGGGTCTTAATATGACAATAGTAAACTGCATTGCCACATTTTGCGACAGTATGCGTAAAAAGCCAACATCAGCGCGAAGGTTGAGATTGCTTCTTTCTCACCAGATCAGAAATTCTCAGGGCAGTCTGCAAGAGCACAACAAAGATCGTCTTCCACAGCAAGTCTACTTCTGTATTTAGACTTGATAACCAACAAGCTGGAAAACCCTGTTTCACAAAGATATGCTGTTGGAAGTGGAAGAAGAAGGCGCAACACATTCTCAGACAATAGGATATGATTGCAAACACTTGATCTAGAATTTCATAACTGGCATTGTGGAGAAATCAGTTCTCGCTGCATTGCTGTTAATAAGTTCAATGAACTTCTCTTGTGCAGTCTCAGGAACATCGTCAGCTTTGTGAATGGGCTTCTGGCAAGTGCAAATGGGGTGTCAGATAGATTTGGAAAGTATGATAAAATTTCGTCTGCAAGCATGTACAAGTGTTCTTTCACAGAAATTATCATTGTAATCCTTTTGTCTGGTTCAATGTCATGTTCCTCAAAGAAAGCAGATAAGGTAGGCAACATGTAAATTTTATTTTCATTCAATTTTCTTTCTTTCTTTTTTTTTTTTTTTGCCAAAGCTGAAGTTTCATTCGGAATGATTGGATCTTTTCAGACAAATCAGGGCATGTTGCATTTGGTCCCCGCAGAGATAAATTTAACTCATTCAAGATGGCAAAGATGTCAACCAAATGAGCTGTTTTGTGCAGTTCACTTTTATCACTGAAAAGTGCTTCAAACTGCAGTCTTGCTTTCTGATTAAAAAACATTTTGAGTTCATCACGGAGCTTAAAAACATGTTTTAAAATTTTTCCTCTCGACAACCATCTCACTTCAGTGTGAAATAGCAGAGCATTGTTCCGTGCATCCAATTCATTGCACAGTTGCAGAAACAATCATCTTTACAAAATTGATGGAACTTATGAGGCTTTTCCTTGCTTCTTGTAACTCTTGTGGCAGCATCTTCATTACTAATATTTGCCAATGAATCACACAGTGGAGTCCGATGACATTTGGCGACTCATTCAGTATCAAACTTTAAAGTCATCATTAATATACCTCATGTAAACCAGTAACTGTGAACAGTTTGCAATGTTGGTAGATTCATCAAACTGGATACTAAATATTGGAAGTGGAGCAGCTTTAATTTCCTGATCAAAAATATCAGTAGACATGTCATCTATTCTTCTGCAGACAGTATCATTAGATAAGGAAATTGCACTCAATTTCGTAACAAATTCGTTTCTGATCATAACTCTAATAATGTCTTTGGCCCCAGGCAACAGTAAATCCTCAGCAATGGTGTGAGGTTTCATAGCTCTGATGATGTTTTGTTTGTGGTACTTGCCACCAGGGTCAAATCTGGCTTTCTTGAGTCCATCGGCTTTGCTTCTAAAGTAGTTGGTATCCTTGCTGGCAAAACTCAGATGCTTGCTATCAAAATTATGTTTTAGTTTGTTCGGCTTCATAGATTTGGCAATAGAACTTCACAACAAACAACACATTGCGGTTTCTCAATTCCTGCTGTAATTATTGAGGTAAAATCACACTGAAAAAATCCTCACTATATTTTCTTTTCTTAACATTCTTCTCTACACGATATATTGTCATGGGATGGTTTTCTAATGAAAGTGATATATAACAATAGCTTGAATAATACAAAAGATGATACATGGCGTAGTTCCATCAATATAGTTCATGAAAGTTTCCTATGATTTACCATTCTCTGTGGTTTTTTAACATACCCGTTACTATCACAAGGGGGCAGTATTCATATCAACCACCCCTGAATATAAAAAGATTGATCAGCATCCAGATTAAGCTCCCATGCTACAGATACTTTTTTATTTTTTACAGTAGTTGATGATTTTACAGTACATGATTTGACATTTGCCCAGTAATTATAATTCATGAAGTATCATTTTACCCCCTATACTGCTGCTTTCAACACAGCAGCTGCTCTCTACACATGTGTGACTGGTCTGCATAAGTACATTATGGCGCCAACCCTGTCACATACACCTGTATGGGGTGTATATGATGGAGTTGGCACCACGATGTCATCATACTGGGTACTTGTATGTGGGTGTACCTGCATGTGGGCGGACCTGCCTGGAGACAGATAGAGGAGCAGTGTCTCAGTTCCCAAGACTATCAGAAATATGTGTATATTTATGTGGATACTAACACATAAATATGTGTTTTCCGATGGTCTTAGGTGACCCCTGTGAAAGGGTCGTTCAACCCCCAAAGGGGTCGCGACCCACAGGTTGAGAACTGCTGCTTCACAATCTCTAACTTAAAAAAAGTAAAATAAGAAAGAACAACTTCCCAATTCATTCTATGACTGGCTGGGCATGGTGGCTCACGCCTGTAGTCCCAGCACCGAGGGAGGCCGAAGCAGGTGGATTTCCAGGGCTCACAGTTCGAGACCACCAATTCATTCTATGAGGCCAGTACTACTCCGATACCAAAACCAAAGACTTCAAGAAATGAAAATGAAAGGCCAATATACTTTAAAGATACAAAATCCTCAACAAAACGGCAGCAAACTTTATTTGATAACATATAAAAAGAACTATACATCATGAGAAAGTAAGATTTATCCTAGGACTGCAATGTTGCAAAATATAAAAGTCAAGAAATGTAATACACATTAGTAGAATAAAGCCCATGTCATCATCTCAATAAATGTAGAAAAAGCACTTGAGAAAATCTAACAACTTTTATGTTAAAAACCATTAACAAACCTGGAAAAGTAGGGAATTTCCTCAAGGTGATAAATGACATCTATTAAAACCCACAGCTAACACGATATTAAAAGGTAAAAATCTGAAAACTTTTCCTTTAAGATTAAGAACAAGACAGTGATGTCCACTGTCACCACTTTATTTATTTATCTTTTAGGTGGACAGGAAGTAGGCTTTATCATCGGTAGGGGCAAATGACAGGCAGCACAGTGTAAGTCTTCCTGAGTGCAGGGCCTGCCACTTGTCCAAGAGGCAACGACTGGGGATGTATGTGACCTCACAGCCATCTGGGATGAGCTGCTTCTTCAAATTCATCTTAGTTAAACTTGGTAAAACCCCATTTCTTGGAGATGTGAATCTTCTGGTGGCCAGGGAACTTGAACTTGGCCCTGCGAAGGGCCTCAATCACATGCTCCTTGTTCTGTAGTTTGGTGCAGATGGACATGAGAACTTTGCCAATGTGAACCTTGGACACATGCCCTGAGGCTTTCCAAAGGCACCACGAATACCTATCTGGAGCCTAGATTAGGGACAGC
>CAUYON010212471.1:0-68966 GCA_963573935.1 Arctocebus calabarensis
TTTTATTCATCTTGTTTTGTGAGAGTCCATTGCTTAGTTTTATCTTTTGCATCAGTGTGGAAGTTAGGCTCTGTCCTTTAATTTCTGAGATCTTATTTTGTTGTTGATCCATTGTGATGGTCAGTGTGTAAAACAGGTTGGAAGTATTTAACACATTTATTTTTAATTTTTTTAGTGCTTGATTTATAAAAAGTCTTTGAAAAGTTTTTGATGCAAAGTAACTTCTAGTAAAGGTAGGGCTGCTACAAATCCTTTTGAGCAAGGAGGAAAGGATATCTTTTATAATCCATCTGTTTATACTATTTTCTCTAATGCACCAAAGACTGACTTTGAGTTTATATAATCAATGCAAAACTATACATACACACAGACACAAGTTCTCTGATGGAAAGCTGTGCTAATTTGGTTAATGTGCCTCAATGATATGTCAATGGAAATTAGTTTATAGATAATGCTGTTTACATGTACTTCCTTCAGAAGTCTGTAACTTTGAAGCACTTAGAGAACATTGCTTCATAAGTTTCAGATAATCATAACTTTTATATTTCCCCATTAGTTTTCCCATACATTAAATTCATTCAGAAGATGAGTCTTCTTATGAAATCATTTCATGTCAGTTGTAATCAAAATAACATTCTTTAAAGAATATGTGGATAGTTTCTTGACTTATAATTATTTTTTAAGTATATTGAGAACCATTAAATGTTTTCTAGTTAAATGATACCAAAGTAAGTAATGTTTATAGAAGATAGTTTTCTAAGAAAAATGTTCAAATTGCTAGGCATTTGAGATTTTTTTTTAAATACAGAGTCTTACTTTATCACCCTCGGTAGAGTGCTATGGCATCACAGCTCACAGCAACCTCCAACTCCTGGGCTTAGGTGATTTTCTTGCCTAAGCCTCCTGAGTAGCTGCAACTATAGGTGCCTGCCACAATGCCTGGCTATTTTTTTGTTGTCATTGTTGTAGTTTGGGGCTGGGTTTGAATGCTCCACCCTCGGTATATGGGGCCAGTGCCCTATCCACTGAGCCACAGGCACTGCCCCATTTGAGATTTTTCTTTTTTTTTTTTTTGAGACAGAGGCTCAAGCTGCCACCCTGGATAGAGTGCTATGGCATCACAGCTCACAGCAACCTCCAATTCCTGGGCTCAAGTGAGTCTCCTGCCTCCACCTCCCAAGTAGCTGAGACTACAGGCACCTGCCACAACACCCGGCCATTTTTTGGTTGCAGCTGTCTTTGTTGTTTGGCAGGCCCGGACTGGATTCGAATCCGTCAGCTCAGATGTACATGGCTGGCACCTTAGCCCATTGAGCCACAGGCGCCGAGCCTCATTTGACATATTTTTAAAAGTTTAGCATTAAACACAGAATATCTTTCTTTCTTTACAGAATGAATATTGTTTGGGAATGTTAGTTCATCTCAGTGAAACTTTGATAAATTTGGGGCCAAACAGGTTACATCAGGATGATAATAGACTGAAGCATTAGTGGTATTGAATAAATTCCAAGTTCCTTGTCAGTTTTATGAGCCTTTGATTATATATATATAACTTATTAACAAAAATCCTCTAGATCCCAAGAAATGTATTATTATTAATTTTGAGAAAGCACTTAAAACATAACAAAGAAAGGATTTTTCTCGAAGACTCTAGCAGGATGTCCTGTGCTGCATATTCTTGATAGTCCCTCCGGATCAATCAGATTCTGGACCAAAACAGATGTCATAAGGTATTTGTGGGCTTGCAGGTACTAAACAAAAACTCCAAGGGTGAATAATTTCCAAAATATACAAACAAAAATAACGAGATGAAAGCCCAAAGGAAATCCAGATTAACACATATGCTGACCTGCTACTCTGATGTTAAACCAGGTCCCTGGGAAAGAAAAGCAAATCCTTCTTGGAAGAAAAATTCTTTTCAAATTATGCTCTTAGGAGTATCAGTCTCTAAAATCAACCAAATGCATAGTCACAAGGACAGATCATCAAACATAAAAGATAAAAACCAACTTGAGGATAGACAGCAGAAAAGACATGTCACCAAAGGACTTCAAATAATGAAATGATCTGATGCAGAATAAAATATGACTAGGTGTGAGACACTTAAATAAATAAAATGAATGACAAAAATGAACAAATAACAAGACGCTATAAGGTTGACCAAGAAAATTAAAACAGATTGGTAATATTTGGTGGGATCTCACCTCATGTGCAGAATTCAAGGGAACATTTCAAAACAACCAAGAGTATATTTATAAATGTCTTACCACAAAAAGTAAGCAAGTGGGATTCGCACCTGTAGCTCAGCTGCTAGAGGCACTAACCACATACACAGGAGCTGGCGGGTTCGAACCCAGCCTGGGCCCTGCAGAACAACAATGACAACCACAAAAATAACAACAAAAATATCTGGGGCACCTGTAGTCCCAGCTACTTGGGAGTCTGAGGCAAGAGAATTGCTTAAGCCCAAGTGTTGGAGGTTGCTGTGAGCTGTGATGCCCTGGCACTCTACCAAGGGCAAGTGACATAGCGAGATGCTATCTCAAAAAGATAAAAAAGGGTAAGTGGAATGATGGTTATGTTAATCAGGTTGACTTAAGCATTCCACACTGTATATCAAATTAGCACATTGTGCCCCATAAATGTATACAGTTATGATTTAATAAAAATTAAAAAAAAAACAAAGCAAACTATTATAAATAAAAATTTTTAACAATTGAAACAACAAGTTAGATAAAGAAAAAATTTGTGAATTGGAAGATTGATCTGGAGAAAAATATACCACCACACAGAGACGTAAAGAAATGAAAATATGAAAGAGAGGTTAAGTGATTGAAAGATTATGTGAGAAGTTCTAAGAACGTGTAATTGAAGTCTCTGAGTGACAGAGCAGAGACAGTTGGATAGAGGTAATACATAAAGTGACAAGGAGCAGATTCAGGTTTGCGAGACCTGAAACCTTTTTATGAGCTGTTAAGATTTGAGAGTAGTTCAAATTTTCTTTGAACTGATTGCCCTTATTACCAGTTTGCCATCCACTAATGTTCTCACGGTAGTGGCATATTATAGATGTTGCTTGGATCCTGTGATAAAGCAGAAAAAGGAGGTTGAGAGAGCCTGGGGGTGGCTGTTGTGACCAACACCAACCCCTGAACAAAGAAGTCACCAGCAAGTCGCTGGCCCTGGACCCCCTGGGGATAGATAACTTACACACTGTTTGCGCTTTCCTTTCTGTGGCAAGGGTTTCTGGTTGACTTTCATGGTCTAACCACAGACAATGTGGGTCATGCATGGCATTTTTAAACATTTAAAAATGTTACTGTTGCTCCATAAAATGTTCCCCCCTCCTACTCAGGAGAGGTCTCCTATTCTGTCTATGGAATAGGATCTGTTGTCTGTCTCTGCCTGAATAAAACTGTGCTGTAGCTAGTTGGGTGGCTCTTGAATTCATGCCCGTACAAAGCCAAGAACCTACTGGCAAGTAGTGGGGTTTCCTCCCTTCATTGGGACACTCCCTGCATCATCCTCATGCTGACAACTGAGCAGCCAAGTCAGGCATTAAGAAGTTTTCTGCAAAATATGACTATACTGATATGGCTAGATGGCTAGTAATAATGTAACCAATTAGAGGTAATTGCCAACTACTTAAATATATGCCTTTGAGCCCAAATTGAGTGTGAACTTATCCTAAGCCAGGCACCCCTCAGATGCCTGCGGCTTCTCTAGTTCTATTCAACACTAAGGAAGTGCAAAAGACTGAAGTTTGGAAAGTAGATAGATAATAATTTCAACAAGCTGTGATTAAAATATCTTATTTTGACATTTTACAGCATAAAT
Organism: Arctocebus calabarensis; assembly: GCA_963573935.1. Classification (NCBI taxonomy): domain Eukaryota; kingdom Metazoa; phylum Chordata; class Mammalia; order Primates; family Lorisidae; genus Arctocebus; species Arctocebus calabarensis. The sequence goes on from CAUYON010212471.1 coordinate 3,838, forward strand.
AAACATTTCGACAGAATGACAGGTCTCCTTTTAGGGCTTTGGAAATCACGAAGTGATTTCCCTAAAATGAAGGGAAGGATCCTAATAAAAATAAATTTAAGCTTCCTTGGCTTCATTTTAAATATACTTCTGTGCAAAAATTACTAGAATTGAGGTGAGGTGACTCCAAAGTTAAAGGAAGAGCAATGAATATTGGGTTAGATACTATACATACAGAAACCTCACTAATGTTTATATATAGAAAGAAGCTCTTAGAGATACTGTAGAAAGTTTTCTTAAAATCTTAAAAACTGTCATGAAAGAAAGCCAACCAATTACCTAGGAGTAACAGTCAGTCACCATAGCCTGTTTAAAAACCACAATAAGATTTTGAAAACAGCGGATTAGTACAGGGTGTTCCAAAAGTCACCATATATTCATTAAGAAAATTTACAAAGAGGTGGCCAACACATAGAGGATATTTGGTAAAATGTTGTAATGAATATCTTGTAAATAAAGATATATTTAGCTACAATTTTCCAGTTTCTCTATGTATGACAACTTTAGGGGCAACTTTTGGGACACCCTGTGCTTTCACAAGAGTGAGAAAAAATAATTATCAAGTTAAAATTATGTACACACACAAAAAAATCTATCTTTTAAAACTGAGAAAAGATATAAGTTTTTCAGAAAAGCTAAAACTGAAAGAATTTACCACCATCACATCTTTTCTTTTCTTTTCTTTCTTTCTTTCTTTTTTTTCTTTTTTTTTGCAGTTTTTGGCCAGGGCTGACCACCCTCCGGCTCATGGGGCCAGCGCCTTACTCCTTTGAGCCACAGGCGCTGCCCCACCATCACATCTTTTCTAAAGGAACTTCAAAATAATATAGTGCAGGTAGAATGATAATGACATCAGAAAAAGAAATCCAAATATAATAAAGATATTGCAAAGAAATTGATAAACACATAGGTTTTTACTCTGTCTTGATATTAGAATGGATGGATTTTCCTCCTTCTAAGAGTCAGCTCTTGTCTCCTCTCTTTTCCTCAAGGACTTTGCTTCTGCAATTATCCTGTGTTTGGACTACACCATTATTTCTTTTTCTCTACTAAGCATTCCCATCAGTTTATAAGCACAACATAATATCTCATGTCCTAAAATATCATATATCAAGTTCCCTTCCAGGTCCATGACTCTGCTTCTCTTTTTGCAAAACTACTAGAAAGAGATACTGTCTACACTTATTTCCTGCTCTCTCCTAAACCACTCCAATTATGCTTTGGTTCCTATTACTCCATCAATCAAGGATTTTTATTATCTCAATCAGGACTTTCATTTTTTCAACACCAGTGATTGATTCTCGGTTTCCCTCTTCTCGATCTCTCAGCATCATCCGAGGGTGCAGCTTGATACCCTGTCATTCAAGTGAGACCCGACTGCTTCTGTGCATTCTAGACTGGCCTGGCTATTTTCAGCAATCCTCACCTAGAGGTTTTGGAAGTATATCAAATTAAATGTGAACCTTTCTTTTTCTCTTTCAATGTTCCTTATTTCAGAAAAGGGCTTCATTGTTCAACGATTTGTTCAGATTAAAATCTAAGATTTTTTTTCACTCTGTCATTTCATTCACACTCCTCATCCAGTCCACCAGCTGCACCCTCAAAGTGTTTCCAGGTTCTGATCTCTTTAACCACTACCTTGGCCACCTTGTCTGGGCCACTGTTACATAGTCTTCAACCTGGCTTGCTTTCCCTCTTGTCTTCCACAGTCAAGTACTCACATACATCCAGAGTGATCTTTTGTAATAAAAACACATATTAGGCCCATAGGTATTCCTGTATTCTGGCCACTGACTATCCCTCCAACCTATTCTCCAAGACCTTTTCCTTTCTTATTGCCTTGGAAACACATGGTTTTCTTGTCTTTTACAAATATGCCAAAATTATTCCCACCTTCTGCTGCTTCTTGCTGGAATATTCTTCCAACAGAATTTCATATGGATCACCCCTCACTTCTTTCAAGTCTGTGCAAATGTCCTATCTTTAGAGAGGATTTCTGTGCTCTGCCATCTATAAAACCACACTCTGTCACCTCTAATTCATTTATCGTGTTGTATCATTCCTAATAGAATTTATTGTTACGTGACATACTGACACATTATTCTAACTGTATTACTTTTTACTTGCTTTTTATCTATGCCTCTAAATGGAATGTATATGCTATACAGGCATTCTTTTTCAACATTGAATACTCAGAACTGAACATACACTTTTGCATGTTAGTTCATTCATTTCAAAAGGCCATATTGCCATCATATTTTAATTAATAAGGTCATTTAGAGCCAGCATATTCCACGAGATAAGAGATTAAGCTATGCATATTGAATTATAATCCTTAGTCTTTTTCATCAGTCCATCTTCTTCCAAGACACTGGTCATTGTGTGTGCCTAGTGTAACTTATCAATTCTGATGAGACAGGTTAACGTTCTGACCTTTTCTGGAACTCTTTGGCCTACTCAAACTTTCTACCATTCATTCTTCTATGCACACATAGATACAAATGTACACTTTCAATAAAACTACATAGAAGAAACAAGACAGGCATATGTATCTAATCCCTTCTCACAGAGCAAATAGCTAATAAACATTATGCACTTAGTTATAGTCCAGCATTACTCTAAGCACTTTACCTATAATTTTCATTCAATCTTTTTTTTTTTGAGACAGAGCCTCAAGCTGTCACCCTGGAGAGAGTGCTGTCACAGCTCACAGCAACCTCCAATTCCTGGGCTCAAGCTAGTCTCTTGCCTCCGCCTCCCAAGTAGCTGGGACTATAGGCGCCCGCCACGACGCCCAGTCATTTTTTGGTTGCAGCTGTCATTGTTGTTTGGCGGCCCAGGCTGGATTCAAATCCGCCAGCTCAGGTGTACGTGGCTGGCGCCTTAGCCTGTTGAGCCACAGGTGCTGAGCCAATTTTCATTCAATCTTAATGAAGACCTCTGAGTTATTCCTACTTTACTGCTGAGGAAACCAAGATCAGAGAAGTGAAGTGACTCCCTCAAAGCTATGATATTTATATTGTGAGCCCTTATGTCTGTAAATGTTGTGACAGACATTTGCAGACTCCATTCAGGATAGAGGGCAACTGATAAGCCAGTAAGCAAAAACAAGTCAATTCTCACGTCAACAGTACCACACGCGCTGGGATCCTTCTGAGCTGCACACACATCACCCATGACACTCTCTCACCCACCTCCCTCTTCCGACTCAGACTGTGGAATTCTCAAGGCTCTGTCTCTCCATAATGGACCTTCTTCAATCCATCTTTTCTATCTTTCCATTACAGAATGAACCTGACTCCTCTTATTTCTTCGTCTTGAGCATCAATGACACCCTCACTCCACTGGCTTTGTGTTGTTTTCATACCTTCTTGGAGGGAGGCTTTGCCACTGTCAAGCAATGTGATGTTGGGCAACTCGCTTAATTTCTGAGTGATGTTTCTTCAATTGTGAGAGAAAGCAAGGGTGGATTAGATGAACCTATAGATTACATCACTTTAAAGCTTTAATTTTTTTATTTTCATAATACAGCAAACATATAGACAAGTTGCAAGAATAACACAAAGAAATAAGATACCCATTATGCCATGTCTCCAAATGCAACATTTTACATCCCCTTTTTCCATCCATTTGGCTATCTCATCTATACATATATATAATTTTTTGTTGTTTTTGTAGTTTTTGGCTGGGGCTGGGTTTGAACCCACTACCTCCGGAATATGGGGCTGGCGCTCTACTCCTCTGAGCCACAGGGGCCACCCTTTCCTTAATTCTTTAAGAGTAAGTTGTAGACATGTTGCCCTTTTACTTCTAAATACTTAAATGTGTATAACCCTAAAAAACAAGGAGTTATTTCATGTCTTGTGGCAAAATTATAAAACCCATATTCATTGTCACCTTAAGGATCATTTTACTTTAAATAAAATGATTAAAAATGTATCCTTCTTTATACTGTGCTTCCCACAGGGGTGGATCTGTAATCCTCCTGACCATGCAGAAAGACTCTGAAATCAATCCTGTTTCCTAGGGATGATTCTCATAATGAAACTCCCTATATCCACTCAAGTTCTTGTTGTAAGTCACTTAAATTATCTTTGGCTATCTTAAGTAAAAAAAAAAATCAAAATTTATGAGGAACTTTGGAAATATATTAGTACTTACAAAATCAGTAAAAGATGAGGACACCAAAATTTAAAAATACACAGGAAACAAATAAGGTTACCCAGCCAGAACCACGGTTCATTTCACATCACAGGTGCATCTGATGAGATGCAGTCACTGGCACCACCATTCATCACTATCAGTACCACTGCCATGGCAGTGATTTGCACACTTTTTGTGTCCTTGCACCATACACCCAAGATGCTAGATGTCAGTCTGACTGTCCAGGTTTGGGTTATGTGTTTATCCTCTGGCTGTGAATGTCAGGAGAGTGAGGCCAAAGTGGATGGTTGATCTAGCTAATATCTAACCTCCAAGACCATATATAGTAGAACTTCTATAAATCGACCACCCATGGCACTGTCACAAACTGGTCAACATATAGAGGTGAGCAACACAAGGACCTTCCTTTAGGTAGATGGGTACATATCCACTCTATGAAAACTAGGATAACTTAAGGAGGTAGTCATTGTGAGGAGGTGGCCAACTGTGGAGGTTCTACTGTATAAAGTGACAGACAGCCAACTCCTTACAAGGGAATTAGGGTGTTCCTGGGAAGGGGAGATGGAGGAATTGTGTGCTTATACACTGATTAACACTAAAACATATACAACCCTAATTAAAATGGACATATTACTATTTTCTACCCAGGGTTGCAAAAGACTGACAGTAAAATCTAGATATCATCACTACTAAAAATCTACCCCCAAATCATGAATGCAAATGTTCAAAGCAGTTAAATACTTATTTCAAAAGGAGAACCCATCCACTTAGAAGTGAATTGGCTTCAGAAAGGATGTCTCGTATTAGGGATAGCTGTAATATGTGTGCAAGGCTACACTGCTCCTTCATACCTACCCCTATTCTACCAAGAAAGTAAAACAGACCACATAAGATTTTTATAATTAAGTTTAAACTTACAAATGAAACATCAGACCCAGTCAGTGCTGATGTCCACTAGTTGTTTTATGTACTATTTTAGAAGAGTAATGTCTGGAACATTAAATAAATAAATTGAAACAATATCATGAAACTATGGATTCTAAAGAATCCGGCCAGCCTCTTGTGACCCCTTTAAACCAAAAGATCACATGTAAAAAAATTAATGGGACAAAGAAAAGAACTTGACAAAGAAATTGAAAAGGAAAGGAAATTACTCCATGTAACCACAACTGGGGACAGATTGTATCACAGGATTATTAGAATTTGGAGGAAAACATTATTATTTTTTAAATTGAATTGGATTATTTATTACAGTTCTAAAAGGTATTGAACATGAGGAAGATTCCTGGCAAATATTAGATTATACCAGGAAATAATGTATATGAGAGGAGCGCCTCAGAGATAAATCTCTATATAAACATTACAAATATTAAATTTTTCTTCATGTAGCACTGATCTGATAAGAATTACTCTTATATTTTATAAATAGCAAGGACTGTACCTCTGCTTTCTTACCTTTGCAGATAGGTGCAATGATGTTTTCTAGAGATGACAACCACAGCAGCGTTTCACAAGCGAGTCTGGTCTAATTGGTGACCCCTGAGAGGGAAGCACAGGCCCCTCCTGTGGGGAAGCGTGACTTTCGTATTTAGTTGCAGGGATTCAGCTGATTAACTCCTTGGACTTCTGCTTCTACCTTTCAAAATTCTGGTCAGCCAAAATGTTACCTCCTCTTGGAAGCCTCTCTAGATGCCCTGACTGGAATTTTTCTACTCATGCCTCAGGTTCCCCTCATGCTTTTTAATGTAATTGTATCATGATGATTCATTATAGTTTTTGTCATGTATGATAGACTATTATGGGTAGATACCCTTCTCCAATGGATTGTAATTTCTTTGAAGGTAAACACTATATATGTGTGTATGTGTGTGTATAGTATTTGCCTTCAAATGTATATATGTATAGAGGTATTTGTGCGTGTTTATATAAAGAAAGAAATGTGTGTATAGCCAGGGCCCAGTGGCTCACGCCTGCATTCCCTACCACATAAGAAGCTGAGGGGAAGGATTGCTTGAGGCTAGCAGTTCCAGACCAGCCTGGGCAACTAAGCAAGATATTGAATTTAAAAAAAAGAAAGAAAAAGAAAGAAGGGCTCAGTGGGCAGGGCGCCAGCTTCATATACCGAGGGTGGCAGGTTCAAACTCAGCCCCAGCCAAACAGCAACAAAAAAATAACCAGGTATTGTGGTGGGCGCCTGTATTCGGGATGCTGAGGCAAGAGAATCGCCTAAGTCCAGGAGTTGGAGGTTGGTGTGAGCTGTGTGACGCCACAGCACTCTACCCAGAGCGATAAAGTGCAAAAAAAAAGAAAGAATGAAAAGAAAGAAACAAAGGAAGAAAGAAAGATGGCATAGATATATACCTATTTATTTCTTATTTCTGGTAGCACCATATAGAATGCCATAGACAGAGGAAATGTTAATCATTGTTTAGGCTGGGCACACTGTGGTTCACACCTGTAATCCTAGCACTCTGGGAAACTGAGGTGGGTGAAGCCTTTGAGCTTAGGAGTTCCAGACCAGCCTGAGCGAGAGTGAGAGACTCTATCTCTACTAAAAATAGAAAAATTGGCTGGGCCTTTCACAGGCACCTGTAGTTCCAGCTACTCAGCTGAGGCAGGCAGATCACTTAAGCCCAGGAGTCTGACATTGCTGAGAGCTAGGATGATGCCATAGCACTCTAGCCTGGGCAACAGAGTGAGACTCTGCATTTTAAAAAAAAAATTGTTGTTTAGAAGAATGACTGAATAAATTCCTTACTGGACAATTCTAGTAATTACAGTAACTAGGAAAGTTCCAGGGCAGAGTTTCAGGAATAGAGAGTTTTATCTTTATATAAAACCTAATGACTTGTTCATTAATTGTAATAGAAATAACATTTTTCCCCTACTTGCCCTCCCCACTGTTGGAAAAGCCCAGATTGCCTCACAGTAAGTATGCAATTTTGTAATCCTGATCTAAGCTTCTCCTGATTTAAATAAACCAAGGTCTGCAAGGATCCAAAAACTGGAACAGATTTACTTCCTGCCATTCCTTGGATATTAGTGGTATAAATTGCATCTCCACTGCTTGTGTCTTAGGTGTGTAGAAAATGCAATCTAATATTAAACCTTAGACACAGTTTTACAATGCTCTGCAGAAGCAAGTCCACTTTTCTGAGACTACTAGACAAAAGAGAAAGAAGAGAATTTAAACTGGTGTCAGGGAATCTTGTAAAATGAGAGATCTTCTAATTGAGAAACGGGACCAGTTCATTAAAGTAAAACTATTTCAAGTCACATGGCTTTAACACTGTGAAATGAATATATAACTGAACAAAAAAATCCAACTGGTCTCCAAAGCTTTTGTCTTAGATTTCTGCTTTTTTGTGCCCTCAAAGAATTGTATAGGATTTTGTAATACTCAAACCAAATGAAACCTCTCTCTTGCCGTACAATTATTGTGCCTTACAATTCATGACACAATAATGCAGTGTACATATTCTGTTTGTTTGCTAACAAGTACAACCAGCTTTGACCAATTAACTAAAAACTGAAAGAAAACATCATTTCTCTCTTCAAAGCTATTGGATATTTTTATAAGTGTGAATAAGTGGGAAATTTTAGCACAAAATATCCTCTGAATTTTGGGTAGTAATTATGGTGGAAGGTCTGACCTTTTCAGCATTCTTGTGCTATGCTCTGCCTTGAGTTCCTTGAAGGTCAATGCTGTACATCTCTGGTCTCAGAAAGCATTGCTAGATGATTTGAAGACAGAATTTGTTCATGATTAGTTCACAGCTTCATGAGTTTAAAGGCCTCAACTGAGTTTTTCTTCTAATGGATGCTGTTCTCAACTGACTATATTTACTAGCAAGAGAAATAATAAAAATGTACAGGAGAACCTCTGTAAGTTGACCACCCAATAGACTGTAACAAACTGATTAACATACAGAAGGGGTCGATGTAAGGATGTGCTAATACATACATGGGGTACATGTCCACTCTAGAAAATTAGGTCAACTTAAGGAGGTGGCCGGTGTAGGGAGGTGGTCAACTGTGGAGGTTGTATTTTATGTGTTATTCACGTGCTTCTCCAGAGACCAGCTCCAGAAGAACTGAGAGCAGTGTCCTATTTAGACCATTTTTTTGCCTCCTTCTAGGGTGCTCGTGGAGATATTGGAAACTCTGTGCAGGGCACCTTTTCAGTATTCTATTCTCACCTCCCACCCAGGAGGCATGTATGAGAACACCGGTGGTCTGAGAACATTGGGAGAAAACTTTTGTATTTGCTCAGCCGAGCTATTCAATGCCACTCTGATATTAAAGCAAGTCCGAGCTTATGTGTTGTGTTGGTAAATGTAATAATTTTGTAAATCCAAAGCTGGAAATGCTCCTAGGATTTAAATAGAGAACAAAGCTGGGCATATGCATCTAATTAAGTTAAAATTCAACTCACAATTTGTGTATGGAATCTTTTTATTTTAGAATGAGCAGAGGGAAATTTTGATGAATGTTTTGAATCTTCACTAGGCAAATCTTGCATCAAATGTTTAGAAATAAATACCCTTACACGTAATTTTGTATATAAAAATTGTTATAGAGCAATAGTATTTATGAGAGGGCAATGGAAAAGTTCAAGATGTGCATTTTTCCCCACATTAAAGTTGAAAACTGCATAAATAAGTTTTATGGTAAGGAAATCTAAAGGTTAGATCCCTCTTTTATTAATTTAACTTCAAATTGGGAGGAGAGAGGTGCAGCTAAATTTCAAGAGGCATGTCACATTAATTCGGTGCTCAGCCTTGTACCTTACTGAAGAGTCAATCAATTTCAGGAATCATGGAAGCAGCTTAGTTAAATGAGTCTGTGCTGACCTAACAGTCAAGCCTGTTAGGTTCACCTGCAACTAGTTTCTGCACTCCTTGTTGTGGTCATATTATACTCAGCTGGTAAGGAGCCTCGCCTGACTATAGTAAGGATTTCATTTCTCCTTTAATGTGCCTTCCAAGATAGAGTGCTTCAACCACCAAATGCGTGCCCTCTGAATTGCTTTGAGGTTTGTTCTTTATATACCATATGGGATTGTGGGGAAAGAAGATTCTATTGACTTGAGCTAGCAAAACCAATATTTTAATTCAAATAGAACACTCACCTGGGAAACTGGCAAGTGTGGACTATAGCCCCTACCCCAACCTGATTTTCTTTCTTCTCTCAGCTTCACTATAAATTAACAAGTAATTGGCATCCATTTAAAGCTTGCTGCCTTTTGAAGGCAGTATGAGACCCTACTTCACCTATATATTGAAAATGAAGGAATACTTTATTTTTTTGAAAAAAATGGAGAGGATGTTAAAGAGGCCTTTACATGTTTAACCCCAAGCTCATTAAGCCTCTGAAACTATCATGTAGAATATTTGTCCAATTGCCTTTATAAGACAGGTTTGTTTTTAACAAATGTTTAATTGTAAATAACAACAACAACATCAACAAAACAACCATTACAGTGTTTGTGTGGTTTTGTATATTATGGTACTTAGGGAAAAGAAGACATAAAAATAACTTTGCAGAAAACATGATGGATCTATACCAGGAGGGTGAGATTACAGAACTCGAAACATATGGGCTTGTTAAACTCCTTCTCCCTAACTCCCTCATCACTCAGGAAGCTGCCTCAATTGCAATGTAAAATTGACCATTTCAGGAAAAGCAAACCTCAGCCTTCTCCAGAGGGTCCAATCTGGGTTGTGGTCATTATTTTACTACCAGTAATTTTAAATCTTCTTGGAAACATTACCTTTCTAATTTACTGTAAATTTTGATAGATCTGTGAAACCACACTTGAGATGTTGGTAAACACAATAAATATGTATGGATCAGGAGGAAAACAAGCGGTACTAAATAAAACTGAAGAAGCAATACACATAAAATCCCCTGCATTATGAGCCTGGAAGTCATTCGGCTTCAAGATGCTTCATGAATTGCAATCCAGAAAAAGGTCAATCCAGTTCCTTCCTCAGTCTTTCCTTCTTTTCTTTCCTTCTCTCCCTCCCTCCCTTCCTTCCTTCCTTCCTTCCTTCCTTCCTTCCTTCCTTCCTCCCTTCCTTCTTCCCTTCCTTCCTTCCTTCCTCCCTCCCTTCCTCCCTCCCTTCCTTCCTTCTGCCTTCCTCCCTTCTTCCCTTCCTCCCTCCCTTCCTCCCTCCCTTCCTTCCTTCTGCCTTCCTCCCTTCTTCCCTTCCTCCCTTCCTTCCCTTCTTTCTTCTCCCTCCCTTTCTTCCCTATGTTTACCCGAAGACCTTTCAGCAATCTATAATAGGACCTGATGCCACTGGAAAGTCATAAACAGCACTACTTTAAGAGAAAGTAGTATTTCCTCATATTCTCCCCTTAGAAATTCAGGGTCCCAAGGAAACCATTCAGACAGACCATCTAGACAAACTGGAAGCATTTGTCAAAGTATTTTTTCTTAAATAAGTGTCTGTCTCATAATCTTCTCTAAGAAGTTAGAATGTTACTTATTACAATGAAAATGAATATAAAATTCTCTTCTGACATTATCAAGTAAAAGATGTTCTTGTAGTTAAAGAGCACCTAAGTTTCATCACTGTAATAAGGAAGGACCAGTTGAGTCTTCCTGTGATTAATTTTATAATAGAAAGTCTTGGTTTACAAGGGCTCAGAATCTCAGGAGGTTAACCATTTATTGAGAGGGAATCATAAATTTAGAAAATACAGAAACTTTATTGGTCAGTGTGGCAGCCATTAGCATAGATTTTTTTTTCCATGTAAGAAAGCATTGCTAGAAAGTGTTCAATTACAACATAAGACCATGGTTCTCAACCTTCCTAATGCCACAACCTTTTAATACAGTTCCTCATGTTGTGGTGACCCTCAACCATAAAATTATTTTCATTGCTACTTCATAACTATAATTTTGCTCCTGTTATGAATTATAATGTCAATATCTGATATGCAGGATGTATTTTCATTGTTACAAAGGGGTTGAGTCCTACAGGATGAGAACTGCTGACATAAGAAAACCCAACAAATAATAAAAACAAGAGTTAGATTCCTTCTACACTGTAGAACTTTAACAAGGAAGTTTAATAAAATCTCCCTTCAATATCTAATCACCAAGTAGTTATAGAGAAATCCTACTAGAGGTGGTAGATTGAACATACGCATATAAGTTCACTCTTTCCTAACCCTCCACTAAAACATTAGTAAAGATTTAGTTCTTTAAAAATGTATATCCATAACGAAGAAGCAAAAAAAGAAGAAACAACAGCAACACATTTTTGAAGATAAAATGTGGGTAAAGTGATCTAATGAGGCAGAACTGAAAAAGTGAAATCCTAAACTGACAGTGAGGAAAAGAGGGGGAAAAGCTGATTTACTCCAAAGAATTTCTAGTATTCCCAGGCATTAGCCATGCCAAGTAACTCTAGATGTGGGAACTGGAGACTAATTAAAAAAAAGAAAAAAAGACAGTTGAAAAATTTCTTAAGATGCAATAACCCCAAGATTTTGTGCCCCCATGTGAGCAGTAAACTAGAGTTTTATACCCTGGAGCAATAACATGGACTCTCTGGGCTGGGAAACACCAGGCAAGACTGGAGGTAGGGTTTAATGCTAAACAGGAAGATTAAGCAAATGTTACTGATATTGGGATTTGTGGAACAGAATGATTTAACCATAGCATTCTACAGTGAAATCCACAGGCAAGGAGCCTTACCTGCGAATGAGGGACTTCCTATCAGCTTCTCAGTGCCCTCTTCTTTAATAGGAGGAGTTTTTAAAGATCACCAAACACTTAAGGAAAGTGGCTGATGTAAATGGCAGAAATCAAAATAAGCTGATGAAAGCAATATGAAGGGAACAGAGACTAGGCATGAAGAATGAAATTAAAACCAACAAAGAAACCTATTATTAATAGTTATAGACATAAGAGAAGCTTTTGCAACCATAGAATTAGAATAAAAGCCCATAGTTTAAGAAAAATTTAGAGGCCAGGAAACTTGAAGTTTAAAATAGCAGAAATAAAATACTCAAAAGAAGATTAGCAAAATACAATGAAGACTCTCTTAGAAAACAGAGAAAAAGAACTGAAAAAGTGAGTGAGAGAAAGAGAAAATTAGAGGATTAGACTGTAAGTTTCAGGAGTGAAATAACAGGAATTCCAAAAGAAAAAATAGAGACAATGAAATGTAGAAAATTATTCAATAAATAATTTAAGATAATTTCCCAGAACTGAATAAGTTTCCAGATAGAAGAGGCCAATATAATATCTTGAAAATAGATGAAAATAGTATCATACCAAAGAATATTATTATAAAATTTCAAAACATGGCAGACAAAGTGAAAGCCAAATGAATTCCAGAGAGAGAAAATATTTTTCACATCAACCAAGAAATAAGAAGAGATTGGCTTCAGACTTCTCATCCCAACATTGGCTAATAAAGGATAACAAAGGAATACTCCTCAAAATTTTGAGAAAATAAGATTTCCAATTTAGGAGGTTATATCCAGTGAACTCTCACTTAACTATAAAGGTAGAATAAATTCATCTTTTGACAAAAAAGGTCTTAAGAATTTACCTCCCAAAAGCTTATTGAAGTTAAGGGCCAGATGTGCTCTATAAAATGAATGAGTAAACCCTAAATAAGAAACAAGTGGATCTCTAACATTTCCCTAGTCATAACAAAGTAAGCACCAGGCACAGGGGGCTGAGGAAGGAACACGTGTATAAAATGTATGAGGAGAAATAAAGCTACCTTAACATTAAGAAGTCAATAAATAATGTAAAAAATAGAAACATCTATAGTAGATGGAACAGCTCAGTGGTGAGAAGCATCAACCATCTCCTTACCATTCTTATCTTAAGATCATAAGAAAGAGAAAATATGTTTACCATTCATTAAGAGGAAGTGCATCACCCTATAGGTCCTCATCCTTGCTGTCTTCACATTGAGGAGGCTGAGGAGGGAGGAGAGGGCAGGTCAGTCTTCACCCTCTGGGGTAACAGAGGTGAAGAAAATACTGCCTAGTTCAAAGCCATGTTGTTCAAGGGTGGTCTTTAGTATGAATTATTGAAACACATAAAGATAAATAGTAAAAGAATGAAGCTAAAAGATTTAATACGTTTCTGAAGAGTGGGAATTTGAGGAAAGGGGGTTATTGGAGGTTTTCTGTCTTTCCTAACATGGAACTACCTACTCACCTTTAAACCATGTGCATGTCCAACTTAAAAACATTAATTAAAAGAACTGAAAAACAGTTTTGCTAATGCCCAAATTCATGACTAAGACTTTTCCAAATTTGTTTTAAAAGATTAGATCTCTTCCCATCAACACTTTTTGATTTTTACATTGTCATACTTTGCCTTACATTTCTTTTTGGCAATTTTAATATGCTTTTTATCAAATATTAATGATACTTGATTGATAATGAAGTTATGATATTTATAGAGGAAATATTGCATATTAATTGTAACTGGAAGTGCTGAAAGATAATGATATAATCATTTTTGCTTATTAAAACTTAGAAATAATAACATTATTATGTGAAAACAAGTGGCATAAATCATCACACAATCTGAAGCAACAAATACAATTTTTTTTTTTATATTTTGGCTATAAACATATTTGTATCCATGATATCATTTCAGATGGAGACTTCTAATTTCTTTTTTTTAAAAAAAGGGCAACATAAACATTGCAATCCCTTAGAAAGTAATTAAAATTATCAGATACTTTTACAAAGACTTTAATAAACACTATTATTTAATAGATATATAATTTTTGAAATAATATAATTTTAATTATGATAGATGAGAGAAAAGAGTTTTACGTAGCTGAAGACATGCATATTTACCTTACTAATCAGTGACTATGCCAAAATATAGCTTTTCTTCCTGAGATGGAAGCCTGCATGGCCCTGAGAGGTCAAGTTTGCTATCATCACCTTCTTCAGTTTTGACCTCGAAGTGTCAGTTAACTGTGACATTTAATGAATGTTGTTTTGCACATAGTCCCTTTAGGTAAATGGTCAAAGTATTGCCTATCTAAAGAAAGGCTTTCACCAGGTTAATATAATCCTTATGTAATATAATTCATTTACATATCTTTCCTCCATAAAATTCTGAGTACTTCTCGTATATGGTCTTTTATACCAATAAGAGTCTATTGACTTAGAAGATATTAGTCTCATCTGAATCTTGTATCTGCTTTTGTTACAGTGCTTAACCTTGGGAATGAAACCTGTAAAAGCTAAGGATGAGGAATTGATGTAAGTTTATTAACACAAGAAAAGTGAGATTTAACCAACTCCAGTGATTTTCCTTGGCTAGACTGGTTTTGCCTGTATTTTGATTCATTCATTAAATACATTTATTGACAGTTTGCTATGTGAAAAATGTAATCCTAGTGATGGTCTGACTGATAAATTTGGAAAAAATGTGAAGTAATTGTTTTTACTGGGCATGTTACACACATACAAAGAATTGGACAATTAAGTTCATGAACTCATCCTAGGAAAAAGTGCTATATACCTCATTGTTGAATATCACTATGGTCACCTTCAAAGTATTCCCCTTGGGAAGCTGTGCACTGACACCAGCATCTAGTCCACCCTTTGAGGCACTTTTCTAGGATGAGTCTGAACTTAATTGTCAGACCTGATACAATGACAGTCCTGATGGCAATTTCAGAAAAAGAGTTCCAAAATTGCTTTAAAGGGTGGCCTAGGCACTGCTGTCCATGCATAGCTTCCCAAGGGGAATACTTCCAAGGTGACCTTGGTGATATTCAGCAATGACGTAAGTAGCACTTTTTTAAGAATGAGTTTGCAGAATTAATTGTCCAATTTCACATTATCTCATTTAATCTGAATGAATCCTAGTAAGGTATGCATTATAATCTTTGCTTTAAAAATTAAGAAAGTTTTACTCAATAATGTTAACTGGCCTGAAGTCATAGAACTGGTAAGAGGTAGAATAGGGATTTATACCTACTGTGCTTGATATACAATTATTTCTACCATGAACACAATAAATAAGTTTTATGTGCATGACAAAGCTAAATATAAGAAACTATTTCAAAGTCTGTCTATTTTAGCTTAGTCCATGTATCTCACATGTGGATAGTTTAGAAAGTACTTAGAAAACAATTAGATTATTTCAGAGGCAAAACACCAAAATGCATAAACATCAGAGTGCAATTTATTGTGGTCTCTTCCTTTGCGAGTGAATAACTTAGCAACACTGAGAATTTTGAAGTTACTCACCATAATGTCTTAAGATGATGGTGATGATCCGTAAAGATGATACAGAAATTCTTGAAAAGAATTGATGTAAGAAAAGAAGTAGGCCATTAGGGATTGAAAAAATGAAAACAAAGAAGAGGATGGATGTTTTTCAACTGAGGATGAAATAAATTACTCCCTAAGGGGAATGACATCCCTCAGATGGGATTGCCACGATGATTAAAGGACTGGAAAATGTCCCATTGACAAACCATCTGAGATAGTTTAGTATAAGGAACGGAAACTGAGAGATTACATATTAATGAATAATTTTTGAATTTATAAAGGGGTATCCTTCAGGGGAATTTTCTGCTTTATGTCTACATGATATAAATAATTAGCTGATGATCTAACAGAGAGAACTTTTGCTAAATATGATGGAGGTTGTTAGAAAATGACTGAACGACCACACAACGACCATATCCGTTGCAGGGTATGGTCGAAGGAGACTCTTACGAACACATACTTTTCTAGCCATCTGGAATAGCTTTTCTGTGACACTATAGAACATCATGTGATGGGGAATAAATCAGGATTCCCCTTAAGTGCCCTTCCAGCTTTCTACTTTAAGGCTCAACATGAACTTTTACTGTGCTTCCTTTTTCAAAACTCTGCAACTGATGACTTGAGTGCTGTTATGTAAGAACCCCAGATTCTGATGAAACTGCGAGAAGGCTCCCAAGCCTTCCCTGCTCACGGTGTGGTCGGCCACCCACAGCAGCAGCACACCTGAGTTCATCAGCTGTGTAGACATCAGTCCCACTGCAGACCTCCTAAGTCAGAATCTGTCCTTTTAAAAGATCACAGGTGATGCATGGGGCCTTGAGGTTTGAGAAGCCCCAGTCTAGTCCATTCTCTCGCCCTGGAGTAAACTGTCCCTCCCTTTCTCCTAAGCAGATTTCTTTTCACTCTATAGAGGGAAAGAAATTCTCCTTTGACGCCACGATTATATTAATGATGATATGTTGATTTTTATTGCCAAGTTTCTGTTTTCTGAGACTTAAAGTTGTCTCACTTAAAGGTATTTAAAAAGTCACCAGGATACCAGACTTTCCACAACAAAAAAGGAAAAAATCTAACCTTGTAAAGAAATAGAGGTGTGGTATAAAGGTTTCTACTGTGTAGAAAACTAAAGGTAGTGTTTGTCTCTTACTCTCTCTGCACTCCATCCCTCCGCCCTTCTTTTCTCCCCCTCCCTCTCCCCCTCTCTCTCTCACTTCCTCATTGTGTGTGTCGCATACTCAGAGCACAGATGTGTGTTTGAACAGGCAAAAACCTTGGAAATCTTCGCAATTTTAATTTCAGCATCTTGGCTTTATTTGAATCAACATGTAAATCAACCTCTTTGGTTTTGAACACCAATAGAGATTAAATCCAAGAAGGAAAGCTTTATAAAATATAGTGCAAATCAACCACAAACATTTCAAAGGGCACCACTATTAAGACAACATGGAAGTGGAGGAAACAACTGAACAACATTAAGAGTAAAATGAAAGTGGGCTCTGGTGAGAGGGTGGGGAGTCTCACAATGACTATCTGTGTTTTGAGCTTTTGTGAAGATAACAGGTGCCTCTTGATTTTAATTTCTCCACTCGGCCTTCCGAACTTCCAAATATGAAAATTATTTTAAGCATTTGTATTTCCCACCTCTTCTCTATATGCCCTCTGTAAAATAAAATCCCTTTAGGTGATGTTATTCCCATGCCTCTTCTCCCCCTTTTTTGTCCCAAAGCCTTAGTAAGGAAAGAAGGATGGGGCGGAAGGAAAATGAAATACTTGGTGGTAAACATCATTCTAAAGACAGTATGGAATATTCTTCCGAAGCTAATTTAGAACATGATTACCAGTGGAGTGGCCAAGTTAACTCAACCTCATTTTGGCCCATTTGTTTTCTCCGAATGAAACATGAACTCTCTGGAAGAGGAAGCCTTTATAATTTTAAAGTGTTTAATTTTTTTCATTTAAATAATTAAGTCTTTTCCTTTAAGTACTTCTATTTGTAAAAGCGACCTTTCATTTTCTTCAGTTTACAAACTGACAGAGAAGAAATACTTCCCACATGATGCTGTGCATTTGTCTCACGCTTCCACAATAATTAGTGAGATTTCTGGATGAATTAAGCCATTTAACATCTGTTATTAACTATAACCACATTTATTGCCTCATAACAATATCATTACAAAGGAAAGCCATGCAGATGAGAAGCATTTCTTTGTAAACCCTAATAAGTGTACAATGTGTGTGTAAATATTTACTTTTCCATAATTCTCTCACTGTTTAATTGTGACTCTGTGTTCAGCCATTTTAATTAGGTTGAATTTCCAACCCTTTAGCATGTAGATATGGGAGTTTAATGCTCTGTTGATGAGACTTCCTTGCTTTTAATCTACGTTACATCTTTGAGAAGCTCAGTCTATGCAGCATCGAAGCTTTAGGCAGGACTTAGGTGAAGGGAAAGGTATCAGGGCAGTCACATCCCTCCCTGGGGCTGTGGCCCCCACAGAGTGTAGTGGCCAGCTCTAGTATATTTTTCACTTAATACACTACTTGTCAAAAAATGGGAAATGTGCAAAGCTTAACAAAAGTATTTTTCAGGGGAAGCTTGAGCTACGTTCTTTATTTTTCTTATGTCCTTAGGTAGAAAAGAAATAGCTAAATAAGAAGGTCTGGAACATCAGTCACCCAGCTAAGAGAAAAACAGAAGCAGACTCAGCGATGAAAAACACCCTCATCTTTCAGCACTGGGGATTTCTCCTGAGAAAGAAATGCTCAGTTTACTCTGTGTGACTTTCCACTTCAGTGCCCGAGGAGAGGAGGCCCTGTGTTTGGCCTTGTGGTGGATATGGGGTGGGGGGTGGGAGAGAGACTATCTGCTTTAATCCTTGGATGTTAGACTTGTTAGGAATGGAATTAAAGCTTTATGAATTACTCTCTGGTGTGGGGGTTGGGGGTAGAAGGTGAGAAAGAGAAGATAGGTGTGGATTTGACAATGGGCCAAGGGAAAAAGAAGGGGAGGGGGGCCAGGAAGGGGGGGTGGAACCACCCACTTGGAAGTGAGAGGGGAGCACAGTCCAGCTGACCCCCTTCCAGCCTCGGAAGCAATAGTGACTAGCGAGAGTTATAAACAGATCCACGTTAGTGGGTGTCATGCAAATGGTTCATTTGGACAAGGAAGACTTCGGCATGGAGGGCAGATATGACATGCTCTTGACTGAGCTATAACAGCTGGTGAACTGAGTTACATGGGAGGTCCTGGAGCCCTGGGGAGCTGGGCTACATGAAAAGTCCACAACTCATAATCCATAATCTGTAATCTGCAATCTACACAAGGGGAAGGTCCTGTACACCTTCATACCCAGGGGAACAAAAGCAGCAACATGCCAAACAGCTGCAACAGAAGCATCATTGTACATAGTTGTGATTAAACAAAAGCACAAGGAGCCTTCTATCCCATCCCACCTGTCTGGGGATATGGATGGGAGAGCCCAGACATCCTTATCTCATCCATGCCCAAGGCCGTGGGTAAGAAAGCCCAAACATCTTCGTCTGTCCCTACAGTGGGCAAAACTGCCACAGCCCTAGCAGGAAACTAAGCAGGCAGGAATGAATGGCCTTTGCAGTGGGTAAAGAGTCTGAGTTCCTTAAGTCAAGAAGCCGATGAGGAGTTGGCATGCACAGGAGACCATATTCTTATCAGACAGCAGAGGAGGAAGGTGCTAAAAATGGTCATTGCCAGGCGGCAATTGCCAGTATGACAAGAAGGGGCTTTCAATCAAACCCAGAATTTGGAAGTAGTACTTAAACTAAGTTCATTGGTCTATTGAACTCCACAGAGTGTAGCAGAAGCTACATTTGCAGATGCCATCTGTGCCTGGAGCTCAAACCTAGGTCGCTGTTGATAGTCTTGTGAGTCCTTGGGGGACTTTGAGTCATCCCTCATGTGAAGGAAGAATGCAAAAGAATCTATAGCAAAAATATTGAAGTTTTGGCAACTGCTGAGTCAATGAAGCAAAGGAGGGAGATGTAAAGGTCGGAACTAATTGCACACTTATGTGCCTAGAAAAAAAGCAAGGAGAGCAAGCTTGTATTTGACAAGGAGCTAATATGTTCTGCTTTGTCTCTGATTGATTTCTAATGGATTTTAAATTGTGCAGTTTCTCTCTCCAAATAATCTACATGGGCCTTCTTCTCACACAGTCTAATGTTATCATGCTGAGGATCTGGCCCTACACATTAGGAAACGGTTGTGATTTTGTGGCCAGGGCCAACCAAGCGCAGATCACCAGCAAGAAGGAAGCAGTGCTCAGTTCAATGTCAGGTTTCAGACTTTAGCCTCTTAACTGAAATAGCTTTAATCTTCTTTTGTGAATCATTAAAATTCAAGTCCAATCTATAAAATTGGCTTTTATTATCACATCAAAGTTGCACTTTTATTGAGTTGGAAAGCCCGACAACCATCTCCTGCTAAAATTTCAGTTCTTAAAAGAAAAATTCAAATCTTCCAATTTCTCATCACTTCTACCATTCACTCAAGCCCTCAAATATTATAATTGTGCTTCATGACCTCATTTCCTCTCCTAAACAAATATCATCTTAGCAGGGTTCTCTATGGCTATCACTAGTATGGAAGCGCATATTTATATGGCTCTATTAAAACGTCAGGTTGGGGGCGGCTCCTATGGCTCAGCGAGTAGGGTGCCAGCCCCATATACCGAAGGTGGCAGTTTCAAGCCCAGCCTCAGCCGAACTGCAAAACAAAAAAATAGCCGGGCTCTGTGGCGGGCGTCTGTAGTCCCAGCTACTAGGGAGGAGGCTGAGGCAAGAGAATCCCTTAAGCCCAATGGAAGTTGCTGTGAGCTGTGTGATGCCACGGCACTCTACCCAGGGCGATAAAGTGAGACTCTGTCCCTACAAAAATTAAAAAAAAAAGTCAGATTGGTATTTGCACATTGTCCTGGATTCACACACCATCAGCCAGCAGAAAAAAATCTAACAGGAGTGGTAAGTAATGTCTCAATTTTAAAAATCAAAACTCTGAGTTTCAATTGAGACCCAGTGGCCCCACAAGACCACTTACAGGTGGCACAACCAGGACTGAAATTGGTTTTCTGATCCCTAGACTGATGATTTTTTTCACTTTGCCACTTTTGGACCTAACTTCAAAGCTCAAGAACCACTAAGACTGTAAAGGCAAAGATAATCTTCTGTCTCTCTGGAAGAAGATGCACAATTCCCAAATTAACTCAGACATAATACAGGAATATTTTCACTCATCCTAGAGGTAAGAAAGTTTTTACATTTAACCCAGAGATATTGAGAAACACTAGACTTCAGTAACAGCTCTTCATAACTTCTACACAAATCATGTGAGCCTATTTCTAAGAATACTTATATCTGGCTGTCACACTTGATTTCCTCCTCTTAGGAGTAGAGTGGCTTTCTTTTGTAATCCTCAAATCACTTTGCTTCCCACTCTTAAAAGTCATGGGCAGGGCAGCTACAGTTGCGCAGCATAACTAGCGGTTGAAAAATGCAGAGCAGAGCTCCGGTGCTTCTCAGTGACACGGATACTGGTGTCGATCCGAGGAGTCCCCTTGACCCGAAAATCTCATTCAAGAATAGCTGACATTCTTGATGTAGCCTCCTTCTTCTTGCCCAGTTATGGCAACTTTATGCCATGACTACAAATTCCAGGGATTTTCCAGTACAATGGTTGATTACAAAAATGAGTCATTCTTGAACAAATGATGCCGTACTTTCCTTCCTCCCTCCTCACTGAACAAGTCCTAGGCTAGATCTCCTACGTCAGTGCACTGACACCCTGAGCACTTCCAACAGAAAAGTAAAAGATCCTATGAGTAGTCCCTCCTTATCAGCAGATAAGAATATAAAAATAAATCGGTTTGTTCTCAGTGGTTAGTTTTCTGTCTAATTACCTCTATTTACCTAAGGAGAGTCGGGCTAGACATTGTCTAGAGGACAAGATTAGAGGTTAGAAAACTATCCAGTTGCATGCAGGAAATTCTAAGCAAAGATCAAAACGTTTAATATATCAAAGGCAAGCCCAAAGGCTTGAATAAGAGAAATCTTACTGTGACTAATCAAATGATGAAAAGCTATTGGCTTTGATAAAGTCATACTAAAAATATTCTGAAGCAGAAAACTTGGACATAAACTCTAAAACTTTTTGTATCTTCCTGCCACCTATAGGGTAAACACCTAAATTCTATTATGTCATTTTCATTATCTAGTGTCTGCTCATCTGTTCACTTGCATCTCTTGTCATTGTATACCTTCAACCTCCTCTATTTAGAATTTATAGTTCTCTAAATATTCTGTGCCTCATAGACCTCCATGGATTTACTTATTCTAGGCCTTTTGCCTGGAATGAACTTCTTATATCACCTTGCTCAATGGGGAAACACCTACTCTTCTTTCTAAATGCAACTCAAGTGACAACTGCTTTGCAATGTCTTTTCTGCTTTCCCCAGGTGACAAAGGGAATTCCTCTTCTATGCTCCAAAGTATCTTATGCGTGGCCCCCACTGTCATCATTGTCATCACTATCATCCCTACATCTATTAGAATTGTCTCATTCTTGGCTATCTTCATACCAGAATGCAACGCCCTTGAGAGCAGATGTCATGTAAGAGAATACACGATTGCATCCTGTTCCCCCAAATGCTTTCCTCTCTATAGAGACTGCTAAGAGTGGGAAAGTGCAAGTAGCACCTGAATCTCATGTGCATTTTTCCCTCAGTAAAATATTTCCTGTCTTTAGTAAGTCTTTGCTTTTCGAGATGACCTCTAGCTTAAGATCTAGTTTGAACTCAAAGCAGTTCATGGACTATTGCAATCATTCTCTTATACTTCACCTACATGTCCTATCATACTCCCATCATCCCTATCCATGCCAATTCCTCCCTTTAATGAGAACAGTTAAAAATGTAAGCATTGCTGTGAGCTGTGATGCCACAGCACTCTACTGAGGGCAGCGTAGTCAGACTCAGTCTCCAAAAAAAAAAAAAAAAAGGTGATGTAATTAAAAAATAAATGTAAGCATTTCACATTGTATACCAAATCAATACACTGAACCCCATAAATGCATCAATGTGTAATTATAATTTAATAAAAAAATTAAAAAAATGTCTTTATACCCTCAGAGTAATCATCAAAAATGGTTAAGGCTTCATAAACTGGAAAAATAACACCACCAAAAAACGCATAGGTAGGAGCATATTTATAGATACATAGATACGAAGATTCTAACCAGACCTTAAGTAAAAACCCATTGTCTTGTTCTTCTCCTTCTTTCCCTCTTGCATTTGTAGGATTAGATCAAACTCCTTTCTGGAATACCTTGATCTTTAAGTGCTCAAACAAGGCTTAAACTTGCCTTGTCTCATCTGTTGCCGTTTCCTTTTTCCTGACATTACAAGAATCAAGTAAACTTTCAAGAGTCCAGAATGTTGCAGCTGAAGCACTTTCATATTTGAAAAAAGTATAACCAAAATTCTTTCCCCATATGCCACCTTGTCAGCAGCTATTTTTTTCACCCTTGGAAACTTACAGTGTCAGAATTCCCCAGGTAAGTTAAGAGTTGAGAATTAACCCTGCATGATCACACAGCTACACACCAGAGAAAGTGCCTCTTGTTTAGGTCCCTGGTCTCTTCCCAGTCCCACTTCTGTACCACAATCTGAAACAAGCTTAAAGAACGACTGTTTAAAAAGGACACAGGTTTTGGGTGGCGCCTATGGCTCAAAGGAGGGGAGCGCCCACCCCATATGCCAGAGGTGATGGGTTCAAATCCAGCCCCAGCCAAAAACTGCACAGGACACAGGTTTCTATTTTCATTCAATTCGACATGCAGTCTGAGATGCTTATCTGAAAGCAGGGTTTTTTTTGTTTTTTTTTTTTTTTTTTTTTGGTCTTCTGATATTTAACATTTTCTTGATGCCATCTGGAAACAGGTTTCCCACTAACAATGTCAGACTATCTCCACATTTCTCTAGTTCTTGTTTCCTTTCTGTCCTAGGTTGTGGTTGGAGAGTCATTTTTCCTTTCATTCTTAGTGAACTGGTGAGCTGTTCCTCAGCTCCTTGGGTTGGGGGTGGGGGAGGGGTGAATGGGGGAGAGGTAAGAGGGTGGGGGAGGGGTAGGTAGAGGAGGGGAAGGGAGGGGCAGTGGGGGAGTGTGTGGGATGGAGAGGGTAGAAGAGGGTGGAGGTGGGTGCCTTTCACTTTCTCTCTGCCCTGACCCCTCCAGCTTACACCTCCTATGTTGGTTTCCTTTCCAAGTACCTCCTCTCAGGCTCTTTCCTGACATGTAGCCTGGGTCCACATCTGCTTGGTCTTGACCCAAGCCTTTGATACTTCTTGGGGAACAGGCAGCTCCTGGTACTGTTAATTATGCTACCTTGTATGTAACACCATACTAACAAATGCTTGAATGAGGGAAAGTTGGATAACTTTTATTAGTTATGGTTTTCTTTCCTTGTGCTGTTTGCTTCTAACTTGTTTCTGTTTCTCAAAAGGAAATACTATGTCTAAATTTACTACTTTCTCTTTCATTTTTATTTATTTTTGTTCTAGTAAAGTAGCACTGATTGGTAGTCAGGACAAATGCTTTATTATAAGAAAGGTATGAAAGGGATTCTGATGTAGAAACAAACACACACCCCCGCCCCAAGTGCGCCACCTAAAGGAGAAATGATTCCACACTGAAGCCTCTACATCTGTTCATGCATTAGAAGGCTGCTGGAAGCCAGGACACCTCTAATTAGCATAACTTTGAGGTCTTCCTTCCACGCAGCTGCCCAGGGAAGTGATTCTCAGCCTCTGCATGTCATCTTTTAGCCAAGACTTTGTTAAAGCAAGCTGACTTGAGCTTGCTCATGATTACGAAACTTGTGGTGAGTAAACCAAGATACTGTGGTATTTCTACTTCACCATCTGAAGGAATGTAAAGAAGATGAGCTCACTGAGAGGGAATGAATATCAATGATCACCATAAGCTTTTACAGCTGGTATTCTCTGAATGTCCCACATCACTTGGCATGGAAACTGATGAAATTGATTTTAAGAAAGTCCACCATTCGAAAGAATTCTGTAACTTGCCTGTTTCTATATTCAGGGCACAGATATTTCTACACATAAACATTCAATCAGGAGCCTTGGGGCCGCAAGCCAAGTTTGGCGTGTGACTACTGCCTCTACTTTTGTATACGCGGTCTTCATCTAAAGCACCCAGAGAATCCTCTGTAGGGGCAGCATTTCGCCAGAGGTGAAGAAGGACAAAGACTTAAAGTAATTGCCGAGAATAAAGCCAAGGGTAGTTGTATTGCTTAGCTCCTGTTGCTGCTTAGAAGAGCTAACCTCAATGAGATCAATGGGAAGTTCTGGACTTCCCATCTTGGTACTCATTGCTAGAGCTTGGAAAACATTTCTTACTAGAAATAAAGTAAATGAGGTGTGTACCATAGAAAAAATGCTGTTATTGCCTACCATCATTTCAAATTAAGTCCTTTAAGAGCGAGACCAAGATTCTACCCTCCAGTAATTATATGCCTGCAAGACGATACCAACAGAAAAACAGAAGCTGGAAATATAAGTCATTTATACAAATCTAATTCAAGGGTTTGTAAAAACAGAAATGTAAGCTCCCAGCTAGCTATCATTGTTGGTGGTACTGGAGTTACCCAATGATGCAATTCTCCTTCACTGACTTAAAACTTGTTTAGAACTGAGAACAATTGCCTAAATGTTACCCACCAAGGTTAGACTAAGTATTATAGTTATTTCAATGTTTGGTATAAGAATTAGGTTATACAAGGGAAAATTACTGAAACTTTAGAAGAAAGCAATTAAAATAGGGCTGTAAGAAGGAGAGAAATGTTACCTCAGTGTGGGGGAGTTGAATTTGAACTTCTTTTGATATAATTTCAGCCTCAATCAGCCTCCTCGGCAATTTTTGCAGACAGCCATACATTTCTCTCAAACTTAGCGTATCTTTTATTGTCAAGTTATTAACAAAGAAAAAGTCAACTTTTTAAAAGTTAGCCCCTAGACTCTATGGAAGTAGACGATAGTCTATTCACGATTTGTTCTTGTTTGTTTCCTATTGTGATCTCTAATTTACCTTAAGAAGTAAATTGAATAGGAAAAAGAGACGAAATCTATCTAGGAATTTTCAAAACCAATCTTGCACCAAACAAGGGGAAAAGGTAACCTCAGCAAATGTCCATCAACCAGAAAGAGTAGATCAGTCATTAATTTTATGTCTGAGAGACTGCAGTGGGCCAAGGATGCGTTTGTACATCCCTAGTCACATACAGGAATGCAAAGTCAGATGTAGTGTTAAAGAAAAAGAAATTATCTACAATACTTTTTAAAAACTTTATTTACGACCACCAAGTTACATGTAGGGACCACTGCAATGGGGTGTTGCAGTGAGGGAACAAGATTGGAAACAAGTCCAAATACGGCAAGAAAACTGGGAATTTATAGTTGTAGGGCAGGGTGGGATAGGAGGCAGTGTATGGAAAATTGCTAAGAGGAAACATCAGGAGTCAGGGGGCTTCTGTCTGCACTGCCCTAACAGGAGCCTTGCGGAGGGCAGACCAGGGTGAGCAGACATCACCTGCAGGAGGCAAGGGACGAGGACCCTGGTCAGACTTTGAGGATAATTGGATATCAAGGATGGGGATTCTGGTTAAACTGACTTAGCAGGATTTTTGCTAAAATTGAACAATGCAGAGATGGATATGAAGACATAAAAGTTGAGATCTAGTTGGAAAGAGGTTTGGAAGAACTTGACCACTGCTTGGTCAGGAAGAGAATCTTTGCCAGTAGTCCCTGCCCACCCTAGTAGGGACACCTAATTACTGATTGTAATGAGTGCTGTCAAAGGAATGTCTGCTGTATCATGAAGGGGTATGTCAGGGGTTCTGACCTATCCTAGAGATCAGGAAGGCTCTTCAAGACAGGGTAAAAATGAATGGGTCTAAGAGTCTGAGTAGGGAGGAAGTTCCACAGTGGGACCATGAGTGTCATGTGAGGAGCAGCAGAGTGAATGGAGCAGTGTGAGTGCTCAGCTCCAGGGAGCAGTAGGAAGCAGTGGTGGGAACCCCTCCCCTAAGGCAGATGGGAGGCATTGCATGGTAATAGCTGGTGATCTGACGACATTTGCATTTGCAGTGCTGGCTCTACCTCTGAAATGGAAAACAGAGGCAAGTACCAGCAAGAGGAGAATAAGGCAAGAGAAGGTGGATTTCGTTCATAAGCACGGCATCACTTGGTAATGAGTTTAACAAAAGAGTTAGCGTGAATAGGGTTTTTAGATTTAGGTCTGGGTGGTTGGTGATGCAGCTAGTATAGAAAACAATGGAAAAGGCCCAGGTCAATGGATGGAAAATTTCCATAATTTCTGTTTTGGGCATGTTGAATTTTAGTGCCTTTAAGATGTGGCAGGAGACATAGCAGGTTTTAAAATGTAAAATATATAATTAAGATATATAGAGAAGTTTGACTTCTTTATTTTCTGTAAGTGGTTCTATTTTCCTCACAGACTCTTCCCCTCCCCTGGAGAAGATGTGTGGGGGTCCTGCAGTGGTTTAGCTCATAGCTAACGTATTTCAATTTCTCCTCTAGTTTAGGTAGTATCTTTTATTTTACTCCTCTCTGAGGTAAATACAGCCTTTCTGATTTCTGCTTTCTCTTCCCGTGTCCACTGAGAAGGTGTCTGGGCACAGGGTCCAGGGGGGTTTCTGTGGGATGCCAGCAATGGGCAAAGGAGCCTTGGACTTTCACACTGATCTCTGGCTGTTCCTGAGCTTTTGCCTAACGGTGGCCAGTCCCATTCAGGCCCTGAACTGATGTGCCATGAAGTGTAATCCATCCCTTTAGCCACTGGGGCTCTGACACAGGCCTCCACTTCATTTAACTGTCGTACATTCTCTGAGTTTCTCAGGATGAATTACTTTGTCTCTTCTCTTATCATAGCACCTTTTACATTTTTCTACTTTCCAATATTAGGTCATCTGACTTCTACCCCGTCTTTCCACTGCCCTTAGAGAATTTACAAAGGGAAGGACTTTGCTCAATTTCTTTTTCTGTTGCTTTTTTTTTTTTTTTTTTGCACCCGAGCCCTGAGCATGCTGCCTAGCAGAATGACTATGTAAAGAATAATTATTGGATTGAGTTGAAATGGGATCTTTTACTTCCCAAAGCTTGTTGGCACAAGTTTGAGGTACCAAAATTATTTCCATGTGCCGTTTCATTTTTTTGTTAATGTAAAATCAAGTTTATTTTGTTATACTGGTATGAAGGAGAAATAGGGCCATCTGCATGAAGGAAGACTGCTTGTGACATTGGAAACCTATTTTCTTCAATCGCCTTTATCTCATCTTCAAACAGTTACCACCTCCCCTACAAGTACTAAATGGCAACCCCTCCTTTATCCATCGGGCAGTTTAGAAGAGGCAAGTCTTCGAGGTAACAATGTCCAAAGGCCCTTACCAGTCCTGTGTTAATGTGTTAGCCTGGTAGACAGGCTTTCTGGTGGGAAATGGGTCATCAGAGACAGAAAAAAGAAAAGGCTTTTACTGCCTTTGGTTTCTTGTTCCATACCTTTGTATGTAGAAATTTCTGTGCTGTGTCAATTGCAAAAGCAAGAAAAAAAACTACAAAAACAAAGCTACTGAACACCTAGGACTCTTGCCACCTTAATCACTGGTTCAAGTTCTTACTTCCTGACAGGCTCTGGGAATGATGACACATTGAGTCTCAACTCTGGGAAAATTTTATGGATTATCTAGACTATAGACTCTGGAGCATAGATTCTCTAGACCAACATGAAGCAGGTTCTTTGCTTTTTCTGTTCACGAAATTATCTCCAGGATATGAGTGTTTTTGGTGTAATGGGAATTCGAGACATATTTGTTGAAAGAGTGAATGAATGAGTGAAATTTCTTTCTTTGCAGATAAGAAAGCTAAAATTGAGAAAGGCCAAGGGACTTGTACATAGGGTCATGCCATTTGTCGGTAGCAGAGACAGAGAGGAACTCCCATCTCTTGACATCTCATTTGCTGTACTTCATGTTGCACAGTAATATTTCCTGCAGCTTAAACCACAGAAGCACTCACCCTTGAGTGCTGTAATAGGTTCCTAGAATTTATTTAAACCATAAAAAAAAGCAGGATGAATGGTTGTGTTGGCTCACTTAATGGATCAGATATCCAGGAATGCCAAAAGCATATTTATTTACTCACAGGTAGCAAAAACACCATATAATTCTTTCTGTGGTTGTCCAGTCAATGTAAATATCTTTTTCTGTTCCAGTAAAGTGTACATTGATTAGAAATTATTGTCGTAAAAAGATCACTACTCAAACAAAGAGTCTGATCTAGGGAAGATGGATGGACCCCAAAGTACCTGTTAAGGTGTTGTGAAAATGTAGTCCTCCTTTTATTTATTTTTTTTAAAGATTTCTTCCACGCAGAAAAGGAAGCTCTCTTGTGGTCCTATTGGTAAAAATCAGCTGGTAAGTGAGCTAAGAAGAGAGAAAGCAAATAATCTTAACCACTTAAGAATGAATATAAGAATCAGATACCACGTTGTGTGCTAAAAAAAAAAAAAGAGAGAGAATACATTTTATTTTATTTTGTTTTTTAATTCAGATTAATATAAGGGTAAAATGGTTAGGCTGCATTGTTTTTACTTCTAAGGTCAAGTGCAAGTTGTAGTTGAAGCAGTCGAGCCCTTCATTCTGGGGGTGTGCTATACACCCCCACAACGTGTCTGTCTGATGAGAGCTTGCCAACCCTCCTTCCTCGTCTCCTTTCCTCTCCTCCCCACAGATTACATTTTAAACCTAAGTAAAGAAATCTAACTTTCTTCTATATTTTTGCTATATTTTACTCAATTTGGGCTACAGAATGATTGAGATGAAAAGCCCTGAGTTAAATGCTGGAATAATTTAAGCAATATCATTTCTTTTATAGAAGTTTATTTACATAGAATATTTGAAATGGCTCTTTTATAAAGTTAGTGTTGGATCATTGCGTATTTGAAAGCTGCTTCAGATGCACTTTTTGAGAAGGGGCTCTCCCCTGGGCTCCCTCCAGGTACAATCTCCACAGATTCTGTACAACACACAGGCCCATAACTGTTGCTCCTGATGAAGGGAAAATGTCCTCCAGCTACTGGAAGAAAAACATTTCAGACTTTCATTAAAATAATCCTAGGGAAATACTGTCAATGGCATTGCCTTGTTAGGTAATGTCACCTGCGTTATTTATATGTGTGTTGTTTGCATGCAATAAACATTAGAAGAAAACTTTAAAACTAAGCATCTTTTTGTAAATAAGTGTTTTTCTTTCTTATGAGGGTAGGAGAAGGAGAGAGGAGAGAGAGGGACTCTTGTTTCTTTCTGAAACAAGTAACCTCATAATTTTCAAATGCTAGGTACTGTGAAAGGAAGCGCAGGCTCCATGCAGCTGTTTGTGCTGCTTTAAAGAGCTCTCTACTTTGACCCGAATTCCAGTTTTTGTCTGAGTCCTGCCGCCTTTCTGAGCACTGCTGCCTCACAGGCACGCCACGTGGAGGTAGTGGAGCTGGAATCAGAGTCAACAAACTGCGTGTTCCCTTATTCATGGACTCAATCAAAGCACTTCCTCGGGGAGATATTATTTTTCCATCTACGAATCTGGGAGTTTGGGCACCCAAAAGTGATTGTCAGCAACCCAGCCAGAGCAAATTTAACCTCGCCCCGAACTCTGGTGGGGCTCCAGCGGGACTATCATGAAAATGTTGACTTTTGGCCCTAAGTCTCCAGCTCCAAAGTAGGGTTTGGAGAGCCAAAGAAAACAGTGAGAGCCTGAGCGAAGAAGTGAGGAGAGAAAGAAGCCAAAACCCTCATGTGCAGGGGCCTGCGGCTCAGCACGCCAGTCAGACAGTCCCAGTCCGCAGTCACAGTCCGGCTCTGCCTTGTGAATGCACCTGAGCGTCTTTTTTCCTCTCGTGCAAAATGGGTATTGTCTAAATCCTTGCTCTTCAAATTGAGGCCCTGGCATCACTGGGGACTTCGTCGGAAAGGCCCACTCTCAGGCCCCACCCGAGTTACTGTGGAGATCTATGTTTCATAGGAACCCCAGGTGATTCCCGCATACTGAAGAGAATGTCTTGTGTAGAAGGCCCACCTCCGAGTGCCCAGTGGTCAATCTCTAAAGGCAGACTCCCTTTTAAACAGAAAATGTGACTACTGTTTTGCAGTCACACTGTGCCTCCCACGGGGAGCACTCCTCAGCCTTGGCCCACACCAACCAGACCCAGCATTCACTGCTCTCCTCCCAGCAAGGCTGCTGGGCCACAGTGCCCCCCCCCCCCAGGGATTTGACATATGACTATAAAGATAAGATAAACAAAGAAAAATACACACAATATATACATGCACTCAGGAAAATACCCCAGGGGCATTATTAAGCCTGAGGTGGCAAATCTGCCTTGGGAAAGGCTAGGATCCCAGATGACAGCCTGTTCTATTATTGCACGGGTATTCCTGGCTCCTTTGGATTTTATGCAGAGAGAGATTTGAGAATTTTGCCACATCCTCATCCTCAGAAGTCCAAAGTTTTTATCAGAAGGACACAAGTGACAGTCCTACTCTGGGAGAAGAACCTTACAGAGACTGGACGTTCCCCTCTGTCATGAGACTCAGGACACCAGGTCCTGCCCCAAGCCGAGTCCTCAGAGACAGACACTTGCTTTTCTCTTACTGCCACTTTGGGCCTTCTCGCCAGTTCCTCGAAGAGTGATGCCACCTTGTAACTGCTCTTCCAGTACTCAGGAGGAACCAAAGGGCTGCTGGGGAAGTAACTTTCCATCTGCTGAGAGCTCTCCAGGGAAGCAGGAGGCATCGGGCACTCAAGAAGCTACCGGCAGGAAAAGTGCTAGGCATGGCTCTGCCCTGCACACGGTGGGGCGGCTAAAGCCCTGGGAGTCGTCTTCGATAGGAACAGACCCTAAAAGGTGACTTCCGCTGCCAGAAATGATGCTGAAAGCCTGCAGGCAAAGCCCTGCCAACAAAGTTTGCTGCCACCCCACACATCAGAGATAATCATACCGACTCTGCGTCAGGCACTTCAATATATAAACTCTAGAGGAAGGATTATTATCTGCATGGGGCCTATGAAGAATTTGAAGTTCAAGAACTTGAATAGTGTTACCCAGTTAAACTAGGATAACATTTGAATTCAGGCGTGTCTGGCTCCAAAGCCCAACCTCCTTTGGTCATAGTGCAGAACCTTCCCCAGGGAAGACAAGACTTGCCAACAAGAATCCAGGCAGAGGTTTTCAGGGAGTTCTTAGCTGCCCAGAGCCTTACGCTGGGAGAAGCAGAAAAGAATGCCAGGCTGGTGGAATGTTCCTGCTCAGAGCTCTCCAGCACATCTCAGTTTTGAGCTGCAGACATTAAGCCTCTGAGATGGTCCTATTTTTTCCTATTTTGGCAGATATAGTGCACATCTCAAGAGGAAAGGAGTGTTACCCTCACTAGGGCTGCAGCAAGGCCAGCTTCATGGGCACACACCAGTACAATCACACAGAGCCCCTCACTTATGAGGCCCCTGTGCTTGAGTTCTGATTCTCTGCCATTGCTGTCTTGAAATTCTTGACAATTTTACAACTGAATTTATGTTGCGTAAGGAAAGTCTGGTGGAACAGTGGCACATGCAGCCTTGCCTTACATACAGCCTCACCTCCGGCCTCCCTGGGATGGGCTGTCTGCTGCCTGTCCCCTTCTCCTGCCACATTACACTCGGGGATCCAGGTACTGAGAGATGCAGGCACCTTTGGGGGTTGCCTGTCTGCCACACATTGGAGCAGCAGGCCTTGGGAGAGAGATACCGATTTTCCCACTTCTGGCTGGGGCCCTACATTTTCATTTGCACTGGGCTCCACAGATTATGTCACTGGCCTTGGGTTGCAATTTTCTAGGTGTGGAACTGTAAGAGTGATTAAA
Source organism: Arctocebus calabarensis (assembly GCA_963573935.1). Lineage (NCBI taxonomy): Eukaryota > Metazoa > Chordata > Mammalia > Primates > Lorisidae > Arctocebus > Arctocebus calabarensis. The sequence goes on from CAUYON010212471.1 coordinate 36,338, forward strand.
AGTTCAGCATGCAAAAGAGCCTCTCTCAGGTGGCACTTGTGGCTCAAAGGAGTAAGGCGCCCATATACCGGAGGTGGCGGGTTCAAACCTGGCCCCAGCCAAAACCTCCAAAAAGAAAAGAGCATCTCTCTTTCCCTCCTCAAAGGCTCCAGAGGAAGCAGTCTCAGACATCCTCTGTCTCCTTCTTGGGGCACCTTGGGCACCGCCTCCCCGTCCCCTGCCCAGTTTACAATCTTGGCCGGCTTCACCCCAGGCATTAGGAGCAAACCTTGTCTACTTGTTGTCTCCCTCCACTTGTAATGCCTCAGGCTCTGGCAGGTGAACTTTGGATTTGATGCAATTCTCTAGGTTTACTTTGTTTCCCGGCTACTTTAGCCTATTTAACTTTGGTAAAAGGAACCTTCCACGTGGTCCAACTCACTGGGGTCTGGGACCAAAGCACCCCAAGTAATGAATTGTTGCTTTCTGTAGCTTCTTTGAGCACACATTTCCCTTGGAGAACTTATTGACAGAAGAAAACCGGGAGCCAAGGCAATATTCATATCCTGTTGATCTTCAGCCAAACATCATGTCAGCGCCACCTAATGTTGCCCCAAGCCCAGTGAAGAGAGGTGGGGTACAGATAGAAATTTGTGAACTCTCAATAAGGTCTCTTTAGTGACAAAGCAATATATTTTCCTGTCAAGAAATCTCTGGGGGGGGCGAGGATATTGCCAAAGTATTTAAGGCATCATTAGCAACTTTAAGGTATAATCTAATCACAAAATTTCCAGCAAGGTAGACAAGTCAGGGAAGAATTATGAGGTCATAGAATCACTCATGACTAATAGTCAGATTTTTGATACAGGTTACAATTATAAAACCACTGCTCTTTCGACCTTGGAGCGGAGAGATTATGCATTTCAAAGCCCTTGATTTTCAAATTAAGAAACTGAGGATCTAAGTGGTGGAAAGATTTATATACTCTCAGTAAGAAAATTGTTATAATAATTGGTATCTGAGACCCATGTCTCCAGCAGCTGAGAGCTCAGTCCTTCCTTTATACTATATCCAGACTGGTTTATTATCCATGGCAGATAATGTTATCTAATAAAAGTAAGATTGAGTCTAATGGGAGATGAACATTTCTTAGACAACTTTATGGATTAAAATTAATATTTCTGAACAAAATATGAAGAGAGACATTATATTAATGTGCACCCATTGGTGTGTGCTGCACACACACAAACACACACATACACCCTTCTTTATTACCTGGGCATTTTTTAATATCAGGGGGAATAAGGTAATAGCCTTCATGGCAATGTTTAGGGTTTCTGGAAAGACTTCATCTTACCTCCTCAAAACTTATCAATGCAGATTGAAAGATGTCTAAAATTCTACAACTAGAGATTCAATTCTCTGAAAGAAGCAAAAGAAAGCTCTGTGCCTGGTAAATTGCAATCAGTTCACGCATGAAGACCTCAGAGTTGGGCTTGGTCCAGGGCTTGGCTGTTGCTGTCAGGCTTTGTCAGGAAAAGGAAAACCACACGAGGTATTCTGAGCAGCCCAAAGGGTCTGACCTGTCTCCTGCTGTCACCTTTGCCTGATATTTGACCCCAGCTTATCAAAGTCTGGAAAGCACCATTCTGTGAGGAAATATCCGTCACCTAATCCTTCCATGCCCACTGATTTGTTCATTAATTTAGCTGATAATTTTTGCATCCCTGTTCTCTGCCAGTGTGCCTGATATGATCTCTTATCTCTCAGTTACACATACAACCTCTTTATTCTGTTTAGATTCTCCCATGGAGAGCAGGCCCACGCGCTGTAAGGCAGGGAGAAGAAGGCCTCGTTCGGGGCAGCAACTGCAGGAGAGTGTGTGGGCGCCGCAGATGCAGAGGGGCCCCAGCTTCCACCAGTGTACTCCTCAGGGTTTTCCACTGTTGTGCTGTGAGCAGCTGGGATTTTTGTGTTGGGTGCTCTGTGTTTCTGGAACTTCTAGACTTCCCGAAATCCAGAGGAGGCCTCCCTGACCCTCAGCTCACTAGTCCTTCCAATGGTTGTATAAGCTTCTAATTCCCTGCTTCAAATTCATTGCTGCTCAGTGTCCCTCATGTGGTTTTTCTTTTACTGACTAATCCTGACAGAAATAGCCATGCACTGGACAGGGAACCGAAGATGCAAAGCTGAATCAACCTGCTCCACTCTCAGAAATTGTTCCTCACATTGGACAGCATCCTGCCTCTTTCTTACAATCATTGGTCTTTGTCTCATCCTGAGTAGCCACACATCTTAATTCTTGTTCATCCATTTACATCTCAGCTCAGGTTAGCCTTCCTGAGAGCAGGTGTCCACAGGAAGGAAGGAGAAAAGTGAGGACATGGGTGCATCGCTCATGGAAAGAGAGCACTCCTGAGTATACAGAGTCAGAATTTACTCCTTTATAGTTTTCCTGACTATTAGAACATGAAGGTTGGTTTCTATCCTTGGACAAGCTTGGATAAATCCCACTAGCTTCAGTGTGAATTGTGAGTATCTATTTTCAGGATAGAGGGTAGATGTTCTCAGAAAGTGTGCCATATCAATGTAAGAGCTCTAGGGAAGTCTACTTTTAATGGGACATGCATGCAAAGCCCCTCTCATTTGCCTCTGATAATTATTCAGGAAATGACTTTATGTGTACTTTCACACTCTAGAATCTTCTCCAGTTTTTTGCTATTGACTAATGAGATAAAAATGCATAAACTCAAGAGGGGCCTTTGCATTCCATAAGAGCTATCACACACCTATTATGAACCAAACTTGACTCCTCTGTTCTGAAACTGCTGGAAAAGTTCATGGCCATGAACTGCCTTGGTCATGTTTCATAATGGACAACTCTTAGACAGATGCTTAGTGAGAGGAGAAATGGAATTAGGTGGATAATATTTTATGTGAATTAGAAAACTCTTTAAGCAGAAAGATATACTCAAGTAAGCTCTGAATTCTCTATAAATATTTATTCTCCCAGAGAAAAATATTATCACCTTAAATCTTCTCCAATTTTCTTAGGCTTTGTGGCCTTTTCGGTATTTTCTGCCTATATGTGTGGAGTTTCTAAAGAAACTGTTACCCGGGCAATCACCCCGTGCATGTACGCATGTGTGCTAGACACGTCAGTACCTGGTGGAACTGAAGAAAGATGTAACCAATTGTATAGGTAGCAGTCTTGTACCATAAAATACCTTCATCTAATGAGGCAATAAATGTTATAAAAATTGTAGTTTGATATCTCCCCTGAAACTCAAGCTCTAGTGTAAATGAAGAGAACTTAGAGATGACAGCCAACAGAAATGACTTATAGAAAAATCCTGAAGACTGTTAAGGAATGAGAGAGTTTCATGTCTGAAAGTGTCTGGAAATGTTGAATCTGTTTCACTAGCTGACCTTGGCTTTCATGCATGTTTGCAAAGAGGCTGCCTAATTTTTCCTAGAAAAAAAAATGATTCTACTTTTTGTTTATCTGGGCTAATCTTTCCTTTCCCCAAATATTGATTTAGTGCTCACTCCAAGCATGATATCGGTTTGCACAGTGTGAGGAGAACCTCAGTGGATTTATAATTGAGTTAGATCTCCCAAGATATCACACCCAACATGTAATGATATGAAAACTTTTTGTCATTAAATACACTAATTTTTTTTTTTTTAAGAAAATATTTCTTGGCATTCTACTCTGTGCGAGGCAGGGTTGTGAGTATTTCTCTTGGGTAGCTTCTGTTTTTCTCTAGATCCATTATCCACTCTTTTCCCACTTGATTGTATCCACCCAGGAGTCCTCGCCTTCTGGCTTCCATTAGATTTAGCCAATGGCAGATGCTGGCAGGAGATGGGGCAGGAAGAGAAAGAAATTGCAGCACTTACTTTCCTGGCTCCCTCCTTGCTGGGTCATCCTCCATGGGCTGCTACACTCTCACAGCCACCCCCTTTAGTTTCCAGTAACTACTTGCTGCCTGCCCCTTCTGGCCTAGGGATGGCTCCCCACAATTGCTGAGAGTACTGCTCTGTTTTCTATTGATTAAAAAAAGTAAGCCCTGCCATGCTTTTGCAAATGGTCTTTTTATAAAATTCTATATAAATTACCCAGTTTTCATGTGCCCTCTTATTTTGCGGCCAGATGTGAACTCATACAGAAGTAAATCAAACCAATACCTGGTCTTCAAAGAGAAGATAAGTCATACTTCAATATAAGTATGACAGAATTTAAGAAGGAGTGTGATAAACTAGTAAAGTAAACTTGAAATTAGGTCATGTAGATTCTCATTCCCACTCTGCTTCAAACTAAGTTGACTACCTGAGCAAGAAATGTTGCTTCCTTGAATGTCAGTGTCCTTAGGTACATGATGAGAGTGATAAACTAGATGTGCCCAAGGATTCTGTCCAGTATCAAGATTCTATGACTGTCTCTTACTCTTTTGGAGTTCTGTAGGGAGTAGAGGTTAGAGAGTAGAAGGGAGTGGTTGCTAACATACCATGGAAACTTGGAGAAAACCTTGATTAGTTAGTGACAAAACCACTAATAACTATGAAATTTCTGAGAAAGAAGAGATTGCTATAACAAGGGAAAGATTTGTGGAATGGATGGTGTACATGCGAAATCTTTAATGTCATATGTTGAATTAGAAAATAATTGAGTGAAGAAGTATTGGTAAATTTTCCTGAGTTATAGCAAAGTCTGGGGAATTTTCCCATTCCTTATAGAGCCATCGGTATAGAATCTGACATTCCTATGGTGGTTAACAGGTGCATGATACCAAATGTCCCTGAGCTCTGTTGAGACTCTCATATCCACTCTGGTATACCCAGGGCCATTGCAGTCCCTGCTGGGCATGTGATTTCCTCTAACATCCCCTCTTTGCCTCCCATCTCACATGACACCAGATTTCCCAAAGCTTACCGGAGAGATCAAAGACTTTTTTGCTACTAATAACTTGGACTTTTCCAAAAGTGAAGAAGCTCTTGGACAGTGGTTCTCAACCTTCCTAATGTTGCAACCCTTTAATACAGTTTTTGTGGGTCATGACCCACAGGTTGAGAACCGCTGCTCTAAGAGAATTTCACTGTTTGTGTTAGGCAGTAAGAGATGGAGATAGTGAGCTGCATGGGAGGGTTCCTGGAGAAAGGACTTGGGTGACTGCCAATTAATTGTTGGACATAAGGATGACCAAACGTTCAAGAATCTTAAGTCCAGGGTGGTTCCTGAGGCTCAGTGGGTAAGGTGCCAGCCCAGTATACCAAGGGTGGTGAGTTCGAACCAGGCCCCAGCCAGGTAAAACAACGATGAGAATTGCAACAAAAAATAGTTGGGCGTTGTAGTGGATACCTGTAGTAAGAGCTACTTGGGAGGCTGAGGCAAGAGAATCACTTAAGCCCAAGAGTTGGAGGTTGCCATGAGCTGTGATGCCATAGCACTCTACCAAGGGCAACATAGTGAGAGATTCTGTGCCTGTGGCTCAGCAAGTAGGGCCTGACCCCATATACCAACGGCTGCAGGTTCAAACCCGGCCCTGGCCAAACTGCATCAAAAATTAGCCGGGCGCTGTGGCGGGCGCCTGTAGTCCCAGCTACTTGGGAGGCTGAGGCAAGAGAATCACTTAAGCCCAAGAGTTGGAGGTTGCTGTGAGCTGTGACTCCACCGCACTCTACCAAGGGTGATAGAGTGAGACTCTGTCTCCACAAAAAACAAATGAACAACAACAAAAAAACCAAATTAAAAAAAAAAAGGAAAAGAACAGGAACTGTAGTATAGTATGTGGTTTATTAAAAATGTTTTAAGATACATGTAAATCAAGAAACATAAACCCTGCACAGACAGAAACAAATGAAGCCCTTTCCGCAACACCTATATGCTCAGCAAGTTGAAACCTGCATGGGTGAATCAGAAAAGGGAAGGTTGACAGTGTTTCTTAGAAGTAAAATACTGAACCACAATGCTATCTGTCTCAAAGCTTCCATGATGACCGCATAGAAGAAAGAGAAGGTTAATGGAGTCCAGTGATGTAAGCACTATGACATGGCACACTGTAGGCCTAAGTTATAATGGAAATCCAGAGAGCACACATAATCCAGCTGGAAGGTGGCTGGGCTAAGAAGGAATCATACAAAGCTTCCTACAGAAGATGAGACATTAGCTCTATCAGAAAGGATGTGCAAGGGTTACTCACAGGAGCAGAAAAGGCAAGGGTACTGACATTGATAAGACTAGGATACCCAAAACCTTGGGAGTATAAAATACTAGAGCAAGTGATATGTTTGAATTGTGTGTACACAGACATACTTATACACAAATTGATTAGGTGTATCATGGGGACATAGGTTACCTTGGTGTATTACAAGTATGAAATAAATGTGGAGGAATCTCCTATTGAGGATTAGGGGGGCCTTTATGCACCAGCCAGGGAAACTAACCACCCAAGATAGCATTATTGGTCTCAGAAGTGCATTTTAATATGCACTAAATCATCTCATGAAGGAGGCTATGAGTGTAGCAGGTGGGTAAGTTGAGGCTTCCCGTACAGCATTAATTCCCACTCATCTTTTGGCAAGAGGCCTTGACAAATAGCAACAATAAAAGCTTCACATTTTCGATCAATATATAATGAAATAATGTAATGCTATCTTGGGTACCTTGGAAATCACACTGTCTTGGCAAAGAGGGGGCGACAAATTTCCCCCCCACCGCAGTCAAACAAAGGTCTATATGGCAGGGGAGGCTTGATAACACGCGCTTGCATTATCTCTGGGTTGTGGAATTATTGCTGGTTTTCTCCTCTCTTGGTTTTAATGGGAGCCTGAAAAATAATCTGACTCTCAGGGCTTTGTAAGAAGGGGAAAAAAAAACAGATTTCATGCTGTTCTAAATCTTTAGACACATTTACACATCCTCCATCTGCTTGGAAGGGAAAAAAATTCAGATTTCAATAACAAAAGTTGCACAGGTCTTCCTTGAGGCAACAGAAAATGCATGTGATAAGGGAATGGCCGTGAAGTGCAAAGGCGCATTTAGGTCTTAGCGCTTATTGACTGGAGCTGCAAAGAAGATGTGAAGGATGTGTGAAAAATCCCAAATAAAAGAGCTCGAGTAACATACAATATGGATAAGAAAATGTGCTTTAACGAAAATACAACTATCACAAAAGAACATGGCGGGTGGAACAGGAGGGGGCCGAGGAAAGAAGTATATGACAAGAATGAAGATAAGCAATATTCTCTTCTTGGAAGTTTGGCTCAGAGAAACAATATTCTGTTCTGCAATTATTGATGTGCATTGCATTCATTCCAAATACAATTTAAAATGCAAGAATCTCGAGTTAGACCTACATCTCTCCCTTCCCCCTTGCCACCTGGGAAGCAGATTTCAATCTTACAGCCACTGAAATCCATAATCGATGGGAAGGGGGGCTAGACTAGCTGCAGTGCACAGGCGTCAGAGGAGTTTGGAAAACACAAATCCCACAGCTCTCTGTCAGGTTGGGACAGGGCATGTTGAGCCAACAATCATGTTTGGGGCTGACATTTGATGAGATGTGTGTGCAATGTCTGTTACTGCTCATGAAGACTTCTGGGATGAAGTCCTGGATCTGTCTGAGGTTGGTTTACAGCCAATGTGGTGGACTTGTGTGCAGCACATGGTGAAATGTCACTTTTCTATTTAAACTCAGGAAGGGCTAGGGATTCACATGTCTACCAGTTGTCGTTTCCATGCTTTTCTACCGCCTATGCCCATCTGATTTGTAGCACATACCTTGTGTACAAGTTTTACATAAGTGTCCTTATATTTTCACCTGCCCAGGTGTTTAGGACCTTTAAAAAAAATCTGGAGTCCTTTTCTTGCCCTTCCCACCCAAGATATTTACACCATAGACCTAGAGAGGATGAAGAATGACTGCTCACACATTCCATCATTTTGGGGAGATGTTTCATGAGATTTTTAGCCACCTGGATTCAGGTTAAACCAGAGAAATTTCCATTAGTCCCCACAGTTGGCTTGGTGACATGTAGCAGTGCCTGTACAAAAGACACATCTTAGCCAACAATTGGGTGTCTCCAAAAGCACAGACCATGTGCCTCCTTGTGTGACAGCAGCTCTCGAGAGTGCCCTTGCTCAGGCCTCCACCTGCTTTTGCCACCCCCACTGTGATTCAGCCATTTTGTAACCTCCAGCCCCAGCATGGTGGTGTTTTTGTATGATGATGCCACTGGCAACCTTGGGGGCACAGTTTATTTGAGGCCTACTGTCTAGGAGCTCCTGCAAAGGTGCTAAACTATAAGGTGATAAACTATGACTGAGATGTGGCTGCTATTCTTGTACTAACAGTGTTTCAGGGAAGAAGATAGATTCAGACAGCCACAATTCAGGCAAAGTTGCCATCAGTTCAGTCCTATGAGAGGCAAACCCCACGTGGACCCAGCACTTCTAGCTGGGGATATCACAGAGGACTCAAGAAGAGGCAACTTTTGAGATAGACCTTGGAAAATGAATGGAATTTTAGGAGGAGAAGCTGATAAGCTTGCACATTGAGGTAGAAGAAATAGGATGGTCAAGACCAGTAGGCAGGACACATCTAGGCAATAATTGGGACGGTTGTACTGGAGCAAAGGATGCACACAGAAAAGATGAAACTGGAAACATAAATTTGGAGCATTTCTCTTGAAAATATTGTTCTATCCAAGGAGTTATCAAATTTGTGCATGTGAATGCCTAACTGTTGTACAATTAGGATGTCTCCATGGTTCTCGATTGGAAGTGATTCTGTTCTCTCATTCCAGGGACATTTGACAAGGTCTGAAGGCACTTTTTTTGTCACAACTGGGGAAGGGGAGAGAGTAGAATACAGTGAGTAGAGTCCAGAACACTGCTACATGTCCTACTAAGCCTGATACAGTGAAGAATTATCTGACCCCACATGTCTGTCCTGTTGAGGTTGCAGAGCCCTGAGGTGGCATGAAGGAGGGATTGACTGTGAAAAGGGAAATGGGGTTAAGATATTCATGAAAGGGCCCAGCTAAGAGGGGGAAGATCTCAATGGGAAGTGGCAAAAGAAATAGGACAAACAGAAAAGGAAACAGCTTTCCGAACATTCACAGCTATCGAGTATAGTGCACACTATCTGGATGAAGGACACACTTAAGTGTACAACTTTGACTCAGTCTGTACAAAAACAAAGTAGGTAAACAAAACATGTGTGTCCTTAAATTTAAAGAATTAAATCTGAAAAAAAAAATAAAGAGTAGGACTGGCCGCAGTGGCTCATGCCTATAATCTCAGCACTCTGGGAGGCAGAGGCGGGTGGCTTGCCCTGAGCTCACAGGTTCCAGACCAACCTGAGCAAGAGCGAGAACCCATCTCTAAAAAATGTCCAGGTGTTGTGGCAGGTGCCTATAGTCCCAGCTGCTTGAGAGGCTGAGGCAGGAGAACTGCTTGAGCCCAAGAGTTTGAGGTTGCTGTGCACTATGACATCAGGGTACTCTACCAAGGGCAACAAAGTGAGACTCTGTCTCAATAAAAAATAATGAATAAGTAAATAAACATAAGATTGGCAAAAATTTAGCAATAAATTGTCTATGATAAAGAGGAAGAAAAATAATAAAAAGAGAATACAGATCTTGAACTGCTTTTTTCTGGAGAATGATTACAATGTTCACAGAAATGAAGGAGCCAGGAGAAACTGGTAGAAAAAAATGATGTATCTTTTGGTCTAATAACATAGAATTGGAATCATATAAACTTGGTTCAAATTCCAACTTTTCCATTTACTGATTGTGTGGTTTGTATAAATTTCTTCAATTCCATGGGGCTACTTCCTCGTTAGCAAAGTAGTGATAATGCCATCTCCTTCACAGGTCACCAAATCAAGTCATGTCCGTGCAAGGCCTCTGAGAGGACTTAAAGTGGCCCAGCTGTCCCTCACTTTCTCAGTTGCAGTTGTTAAGAATAAGTATAGAATGTGTTGGGAATGCAACATCATGAGATAGAGAAGATCTGGCCAGACCAGCCAGTTCCTTTCTAGTCCCCCTAGAGATAAGGTGCCCCTCAACACCTTAAGCCAGCAAGTCACATGACCATGGAGCATCGAACCCAAGGTGGACTACTTTCTGAAATCCTTCAGCTGTGCAAGTGGGGTATGCACAGATGAGACTCCATTCACCCCAGGTAACTTTCCTGAGCCCTGAGGAAGGTTTGTTATGAATTTTAGGCTTCTGTGTCTCTTGTTGCTTATTGTAAGCAATAAGTCCACTTATTGTATATGTGGGTCTCTGTCTTATAGGACTCAGGCAAACTGGTGACCAGTGCACAGTGGGCCTGCAACACAGCCCATAAAATACATTGCTAGGGACACAGATTTAATCCATAAATGTAGCTATTATTCTGCCACTGTTGTTAATTCTTGTTCATTTTAGAGATTGTTAAATGTCTCTTGAGAAAAATCTTAACCACATAGCTCCTTTGACTAACACTGATGCTCAATAAAAGTCAAAGTCACTGGTTGTCGTCTTTTGGGAGACATTTTGGAAGATAACTCGGTTAGTATGGAAATTCTACTCTATACTTGAACTCGGGAACAAAAAGGAAATGGTCCTAAGTGTATTTATGGCCTCAAATATTATTAATTCTTGGCAATGACAATTCCACCTGAAGAACTGAAGATCAGACAATGCTGAAAAGACTTGAGACCCCAATTATATGGCTTAACAATAGGAAAACATTTATCAAATTAAAATATATTGAGTACCCATTCTCTATAAATACATTGGGAGAAACAAAACACACCCTGCATTTTTTGTACCATGAATGAGAAGTATGACAATGCTATCATAAATATCTTATTTTGGTCAAGGAGAAGCAAAGATCACTTCAAATCACTTGAACAGTAATTGGATTCGCCTTCACCTTTTGAAAATCAAATAGACTCAGAAGTGTTTCTTTGACTTAAAAGTATTGCTATATTAAAATCATTTGTTATTTGAAATGTGTAATATATAATAGTTTTTGTCTTGCCAGTTGCTTATTGTTATTTGTACACATGTGTTTCCTTATGTTTAGGAGGAAGAATGCATCTCACTAAAGGAAACTTCTACTATCCACCTTTGAGAGTTTTATAGGTATTCTATCACAATAGTGGAAGTATTTTCAGTAGATATGATGATTAGGGTTATGTGGATTTCTGAGCATTTGGATCAGAATGCTCAGAAATTGCCTCTCTTTTTTCAAATTCTGAATACACTGCTTTCACATTAACATCTTCCTTTGTTATCATCCCCTGGGATTTTATACATTTATTGTTTGTATTGTGCCTTTATCTGAAGATTTTTTAGGTGCCACATTGAAATTGGATATTTAGCATAATAAAACAGAGGCATTACCAGATAAGAAAAAGACCAGAAGAAAAGAAAGAGGGGGAAAGAGCAGCAATGGGAGAAGGAAGGCTGGGTAGATGGGAAAAAGTAAGTGAGAGGAAAACAAATGGGTGAGTATTAAGGACCAGTCCCAGGCATCTCCTGGACAGACCATTGAGTCCTGAGGGTTTCAGGGCCAGTTTGCAGATCCTGTCTGTTCTGAGAGCAATGTTCTCTTTTCAACTTCATCATCTCTTAATATTTATTGTGGGATGTCTTCCTCTCTCTTTCTCTCTCTTTCTTTTTTCATTTTCTCAGAGAGAGAGAGGGAAGGAAAGAGTGTGAGAGAGACTGTTTAATTCTTTAATTGAGCACAATGAATACTTGGTGTGGCTAAATTACATCCATGTGTCACTTATCAATGGAGACACAATATCAGAAATGCATTGTTAGATGATTTTGCCATTGTGTGAACATCATAGAATGTACTTTCACCAATGTGGATGGTGTAGCCTGCGTCACACCTAGTCTACTGGCACACAGCTTATTGCTCCTAGACTACAAACCTACGTAGCATACTGTACTGAATATTGTAGGCAATTGTAATACAATGGCAAGTATTTGTGTATCCAAACATATCTCAACATAGAATAGATACAGTAAAATACAGTGTTACAATCTTATAGAGCCACCATAATATATGCAGTCTGTCTTTGACTGAAGCATCATTATGCGGCACATGAATATAGTAGTTAGAATTACATAAAGATTTGTAAATATAAAGAGATGCTTTCTTTTTTCATTAACAATCCTTAACCATAGAACTAGCATTTGCCAAAGCAGACTCTTATTGAGAATTTGGAAAAAACTCCTCAACCATTTTTCCTAAAAATATTCCACAGAAGGTGACACATATCTTTGTTCCCAAACAACATTTCCTTTGCAATGCCTGTGATGCCATTCAATATCATATTCAATGTGGCTCATCATAGATATTTAATAAATATTTTTGAATAAATAAATGAATTAATTCAAAATTAGATTTGTAGATTTGGCAGGGCAGGCATCTCCTAATATTTTAAGCATCTGTGAAAATAATTCTTGGTTGTATACTAACAGTTCTGAGTATCTATATATGCAAAATATGCACATTTATGCATATGTATTCCTATAATTATATGCATGCACACACATATCCTGGACTTCTTTTGAAAGGTTTATGTGTGATGATACACTGTATATAAAGTATATCTTATGTTGCTATCCATTCAAGGCATGTATACCAACTGGACATATGTTGCACCATATGGCAGAACTTCAATTCCCATCTCTCAGCACCATTTGAGACATTAAAGAGATTCCTTCTGCAATAAGACAGCTATACAAGAGGTCAGAGACCCTAGGAGTTCAGTGGTGAATCACATCATGAGGAAATAGCTAAAAGTTGGAAATATCCTTGTTAACATAAGCTAACTTTTATATGCAGAATTCAAGTTAGTAAGGTTTCCTTTTCTTGGTATACTGATTTTGTAAATACCTCTCTTATAGATTATTACTTTGGTTGCTGCAACCCAGACATTTATACATTTAAATCTTCTATCATCAGAGAAGACATGAACTTTAGACGAGATCAGATGCATTCAGGGTGGTATGACCATAGACGAAGTCATGAACTTCAAAGATCCACAGAGTCCTAATTTTACTAGCTATAAAATGGTGGGCAAATAGATTGAATAGATGGTATATTTTATCTTTAGTACAAGCATATTTAAAGCATATTTATGAATATTTATTATCATTATTCTAGTTCATACTGCAAGAAAACCAGGATTTAAAAAACCCATGCTAAGTAGCCACTCACTAATTCATTTCTTATCATCTGGCATGATAACATACTTAACACTGATAATTTGCTGCATGTTTCATGTTTTATTCCATCTTTACAACCACCTTACTATACAGGTGTTATTTCAATTTTATTGATGAATAAACTAAAGCTCAGACACATTAGTAATTTATCTAAGCTCACTCACCTACTAAGAGGCAGAGATGGTATTCAATAATTATATTTTAATGAATAAATGAATGAAATAAAAAAGTTGCTTGAAAATGTCTTCTAGTTTATCTGATTCTCAGGCCTAATGGCATTCTGATACATTGTACTGAGTCCCAATAAATAATTTCCTTTTCATATGCTAATAAGGAGGAGAGGAAGAAATTGTCAATTTTGAGTGTCTATTACAAATTTTAAGGGCCTAGCTTTTGAAAGGTCCTTAGCATATGTGATCTCATTAGATATTCAAAACTACCACACAAAGGAGACTTAGAATCCCCAATTTACAGAGGAGAAAAGAATAACTCACTGAAGCTTACTTTTTGTCAAGGATTGCACAGCCAGGAAATAAGTTGTATGTAATAATCAAACCAATTATGTAAAATTTGTCATCCAAGTTTGTATTCCCCTACGGAGAGATCCTAGGAAGCATACCTCTTTTACACCAATACTGTGTTATTGCCTGCTTTGTGCAAACTGGCCCTGTAAGTTTTCAGACACTTTATCATCAGAAAACATTTACATTTTTTAATTGTGATTCTTTGTACATTTTTATCTATTGCTTCATTCTCTGTTTTAACTACCATGCTTGGTTGGAAGTTAGAAAATAAAGCCAAACAGCTCTTCAAAAATAGAACCAACATGCTCAGAAAAGCAGAGAGAAATAATGAATTGTGGAGGTCATGACTGATAGGAATTCCAGAAAGAAAAATCATATTAGAGATAATTATAAAAAAATTCCAAAAAATTCTCTACAAATGATAGACATACATTTCCATTGAGAGAATCCATTGAGTATTTGGTACATTGATGGAAACAAGAACAATGGCAACAATAAAATGTATCACCATACAATTTCCAGACACTCAAGGAAAAGGGAAAGATCCTAAAGAGTGCTTTTAAGAATAAACAAGTCATATAAGAAAGATCAAAACTCAGAATAAAGTTGTATTTCTCAATTAGAATTAGAAACTCAAAGAAAATGAAGAAATGTTTCAAAATTCTTGAGGAAAATTATTTCCAACTGAGAATTCTATACCCAGTAAAAATATCAAATGTATGTGGGGTCCGAATAGTTATTGGAGGAATCTAATCTGTCTCTAAATTTTTTACCTTCAATGTACTTTTTCTTAGCAAGCTACTGAATAGATGATGTAAAGAAAGAACAATACGAGAATGAGGAAGGAAAGGACTGAAACTAGGAGGGAAATACGGGGAAATTTTAGGATGATGGCTATGTATCAATTGTAGATAGTATCAAATCCAGTTTGAAGCAAGAGGATGAAAATGCAAAGGAGGAATATTTTGAAGCAATCAAAAGGACCTTATAGATCACCTGATGTAAAGCCAGAGATTAGGAAAACTATGGTCCAGGCCAATCCAGCCTCCTACTTATTTTTGTAAATAAATATTTATTGGACCACAGCTTTGCATTTAGTCATTTATATTGCCACAATGACAGAGTTGGGTTATTGCAGCAGAGACTATGTGTTCCACAAAGTCTAAGCTATTTACTTTCTGACCCACTATAGACAAAATTTCCTCAACCCTATATATTGCTATTAAAAGAAGTTTTATAACCTTAGACATGTATTAATGGTAGATACATGGAAAGGAAAACAAAACAAAAAAGCAAGACAATTATTAACTCTAGAGAAAACAAAAAGCTGAATAAGAAATGTACCAACTATGGATATTAATTTAAAAATTGTGATATACATATTATATTTATAAGAAAAGAGTGGCATGCAATTGTGTCGTGCAGGGTAGATATGTAAGGAAGCTGAGATCCTTATTTTGCACAGGAGGAAATTGAAAGGATGTGGCTAAAATAGAAAAAAAATCAAGAAAAAGATAATAAAGAGGTTATTTAAAATATGGAGGTAAATTTCAGAAGAAAATAATGAAAATGTTTGCCTTTGGGAAACTAGAATCAGGGGTAAGAATGGGTAGGTCAGAGAAGCTGTTTTTAATGCCTTGTAGTATTATGTGATTATGTAAATCATGTACATTTATTACTTTCCTAAAAATTAAAAGTACTGGAAAGAGAATTTTGAAATCATTAAAATGCTCTGAATCTCAGTGTGATAAGTTACTTGAATGTTAGTATGTAATTTGTTTTAGAAAACTTTTGCATTCAAAGGGCCCCTCTCATGAAAAGAAAGCAAAGAAAGCATTGCTGAGGGCTTAAGTTGTGGACCAAATGACACATTTAGGCTGAAGAATCCCCATGTTGGCAGCATCAATCCAAGACCAACTCCACTGTACACATATTCTAACATATGGTAAATTTTCAGTCTCTTATCTCTCCCTATTTTTTGTCATCCTTAGAGTCATCAAGAGGCCATTTTGCAGAAGTGGGAACTATTAAAATGGGTCAGGGGACTGTGTGGCCAGGAATCAATCCATTTTTTTTTTTTAACATGGAAAAAGCATATGATTCAGTACTCTGTTAAAAAAAAAATACAGTTCTCATACTCTGAATATATGAGACAATTATTTAAATAACTTGTCACTTTTTATATTTTGAGAATATTACATCTGTTTGTTGATCTGTTTTTTTCTGTATGTTTGGTTTATGCAACCAATATTCTTGATCAGAGAGCAGGATCATTCATTTTAGTTTATTTGGTTTTAAAAAATAAAAATGGCTATATTAAAGTATAAACACATTGGTCTCATCACAGGTGAAAATTAGTCACCATCATCTGCCAAGTTTATGGTTTATACAATGAACCAGGTCTAAGGAGAGGAGATATACACAACTGTGAATCTTTCTGTGTAAAAAAAAAAATGTACCTTTGAAAACCACTGTGTGCGTGAACTTGCATGCTGTCTACACATATGAACATATGTGCACACACACATACATGCACACATGTGTATACATATATATGTATAGATGTATGGTTTTAAGAAAAAGATTTTAATAAATGGCATGTTTTATAGTGATATCATGCTTTCCCTAATACATATACAAGAGAAAAATAAAGTTTAAGCAGTAAGTCAATGGAAAGAAAAAATAACAAATGACTTAAATGGGGTTTTCTTTTCCTAAACCCCAGAGGAAGTTGATCTAGTGCTATGAGCTTACTAAGTAAAAAACGAATCTAGATTAGAGTCCCTTGAGGACTTTCAAAAGGTTAGAATAATACCTGGTTTTTCACATACGTGCGCATGGACTTTGTTCCCCTGGTAGAATGTCTTTTTAGCACAAAACAACTTGCCAGCAGTTCAGCATGAAATCTGCAGAGTGGATCACAATGCTGTTCACTGGAGTGTATCTTGCTCTTGTTTCTTATCTTGTCCTGTACTTCCACAGGGCTCATCCAAGCATTGATTTCCAGGGATGGTTTGAGATTCGCTACAGATTAGCTTTTTCTTTTTCAATAGAGTGATCCAAAAGAGAGAGTCCCTACGTATAATATCCTATGCCCACTTTCCCAGCATGGAAAGAGAGGGTGAGCTCTTCATAAACTGGAGCCAACTCATGCACTGCGTGGACCCCTTGGAGAGATTACATCTATCTCTTGTGCATGGATGTGTACAGCAAGCCAAAAAGCACTGTCTATTTTTTTACTTGCCATCAATTGCAAAGAACAAGAAGTACAGAGGTACAACTGCTTTCTTCTTCTTTTTTTCTTATATCCCTTAAATCCTCTTTGTACTTTGCTAAAGTGCTAAAGTAAAGTAAATGTGTCACCTAGTAACACATGAAGGCATCATGAACTCAGAGATAGGCGATGAACAGTCAGGCAACAGTGCAATTTTGCCTTGTCTCAGGAAGACTAGTTTCAAAAGCAGGAAGAATGTATTTGCCAATACAGTTAGTCTAGACTTTCAAATGCCCATTGTTTGCCCAATGGAGAGCATAAGACATTTACAGAGCTCTTTGAAAGTTGGCTTGAGGCAGCTTTTGCCACAGTAAAAGGAGCATGTTAATCATATTGTTTATCACCTGTTTTCTATACAGGGAGAGTGGAAGGGAGGCATTGACTGAACTTCAGGGCAAACAGCACAAAATATTAAGCTTGTGGAGACTTAGATGTAAGTCCTGATCAATGCTCCAGTTTGGAAGGAGTCCTAGAGTCTTATCTGAAGCTTCAGATTCCAGTTCAATAATTTGTCTATGCAATCAAGCAACACTGGCATTCCAATCAAACAATTATTTACTAATAATCCATAGTATAAGAGGATGGGTGATTATATAGTAGATCAAAACAGATCTCTTTTATAATTCTTTAAGTCTTTTGTCCCTAGTAGCAATCAAGGCATTGAAAGTTAACACAATAGTAGTTGCATCCACCAAATGCAGGCGTTTCACTTTAACAATGCATGTATATTTTAAATTTGGAAATTTAGAAGAGCAGCCAAAGGCCACATGGAGATTAAAGCCCACAAAGGCCAAATATTTGTCATTCACGTGAAGTAAGCATCCTTCATGAAGGAGCTGGTGAAAGTTTGACACCAGTTAGTTGATGAGAGAATGTACAGTCCTTGTGCCCATTCCAAACCTGGTCTAAACCCACTTCTTGAACCACAGTTCTTCTTTAACTGCTCCTGCTCCTGTGTCAAACTCTGGACAATGTTGGAAAGTGCCATCCGTAAAGTTAATCATGCACATACTCTCTTAGTGAGCAACTGCTCAGAGCAACTTTCTGCCTCATTTCCACCAAACTTTGCAACTGAATTTCTGTTGCAATCATTAGGTTTGTTCTTGAGAATCCATGTAAAATAGAAAGAGCAAAGAGGAACTGGCTTGTGAATACCTCTGAATGCCAGGAATTCTTACTGCCCTTGAAATGAGAGTATTATTTGGTATTAGGTGACACTGGCTTATTATACATGCTTTTAAGTCTTTGGTGGATAAGTGAATGAATGCTTCTTAGAAGGTGACTCACTTCCTTTTCAGCTGTTTTCTTTTTTCACTAAGGCATCTCCTGGGCTCTCTATGGAGACCAAAGACCTCACTTTGAAGCTGTCTGCCCTCTTGAGCCTCCACCATTTACATCTTCTGTGCTCACTCCTTTAATTACAGAGAAGCATTATACTGGATAACGTGAAGGATTTGGGGAAAAATTCTAAATCATGATCTCAGTCAATCTCTAAGGTATTTAGAATGTGTCAGGAAAGCAAAGCTCACATGACATAGCAATTAGAAACGAGACATTGGAAAATGCCAAGGAGTGAATGCCCAGGAATTCCAAGTCCAATCAGTGAAGTAGGACAATCCAGAGGAGGCTACATAGCTCATGTATAGTAGGATTTGAATAAGCAGACAGGAGGAGGAAAAGTTATTCAAGGTGGGCAATGTCATTAAATTGCCTGCCAAACAAAAGTTATCAGTCACCCTTGTGAAGATTTCTTCAACACTTTCTCTAGCCAAGCTCCCTGCCCTCCAAGTTGGATGAGACTTCTAAGTGTTGCCAGAGCCTACTGTACATGCTTCTAGGATCACAATTACATTCCATATTTTCTTTGTTGATTTGAGTTCTCCACATATGTATGTCCAGCACCTGGGTCAGGGTCTAGCATAAAGTCAATAGGCAATATATGTTATGACTTAATGAACAGTTGAATAGTGAATGGGAGGTAAAAACAAAAGGCTGGTGATGAGATAAAAATATAGACCTTAAACTTTATGTAGGTGAAGACTACTTCCTACTTTGTACAGAGTAAAACAGAAAGGCTGTAAAACAGCTGATTGCAAGGATGCATGGGACAGTTATCTTGCTCCCTCAACTCACCTCCTCCCACTCCAGCTCGTGCTCACTTTGTGCCAGGCACAGTGGCTTTCTAGATGTTTCTAGAACTCAGCAGGCATCCTCCCCTATCAGAGATTTTACATTTCTGATTTTTTGGCCTGGAATTCTCTACTCTCAAATTTCTTCATGGCTTGCACCCTCACTTCTTTTAATACTGCACAAGAGTCCCCTGATTAGAGGGCTTTCTCTGACCACGCTGTGTGAAATAACACCCCCCTAGTGCTCTGTTCTCTTACCACACTTTATGACTTTTCCTCATTTGTCTGTTTATTATCTGTCTCCTCCTATCACATGTAACTCTCATGATGGCAGAGACTTGCTGATTTATTTACTGAGTGTCTGGCATATAGCAGGATCTGATCGGCAAATTCTTAAAGTATGACAGCGTCTTAATAATTAATAGTAGTGTATAAAGGGTCATACCGTGGTGGCATGCAGAGAAGATGGCTAACAAAAGTATCCAGAAAATAGGCAAGTAGTTAGGAGGCCTAGTCTGGTGTGTGTGTGGGGGGTGTTGGTACAAAAAGGGAACACTTGGTTCAGTCAAGCAGATGACCACTAGCAGGTGTAATTTGTTTGGTATTTTGGACAGACTCCCTATCAACCTTTTCCCTGCTAACAGGGTTGGCATCCTTTCAACGGTTGCCAGTTTTAAGACAGTAGTCCCCTCTTACCCAGTGTTTTTATGCATATAGAGCTACAGAATTGTTCCCTTAAATGCCTATCTCTAATCATGAAATTTGCATGCAGAAAGCACTTAGCTCATCTGGAAGGAACTCCGAGAGCTACAGTGAGCACTTAGCAGGTTAGGCAATCACCAGCTTAAAGAATTATGTTCAGTGGTAGTAGGCAGCTTTGAGTGCACTTCTGGAAAATAATTTAAATCTCCACCCTCAGACTAAGATATACTCTCCTTAAACGTTGTGCCTAGCAAGCATTCTCCCATGTTAGGTTTTCTGGATGATCAAAAGCTAAAGCACCTAAGAGGTGGCGAGAGGATATGGAAGGAGGTGCTTAAAATGCTCTCTTCCTTGAACATTTCAGGTGCTGTGAGCCAGCTCAACATTCAGACCTTCTGGAATTTTCCCTCTTAAGTTGAACACTGGGCTTAAAGAGGGATTTTGAGTCTGTTATGCTGTAATTCCAGTTTGGCCTTATAAACCGCTTTATTTTAAGCCTTCTTGAAAGCAGTACAGTGCAAGCAGATTATTCATTTGCTAGCTATACCTTGCTGAATTTCTTTTTTAAAAGAGTCCTGGTTTGGCCTTCTGTGGGGTGTTTCTTTTTTCATCAATAAAAAGCACAAGGAAAGAAATGTGGCTACCTGACAATGTGAAAAGCACCCCAAGTGGATTCTGCAGATGAGCTAGAAATGACAGGTGAACATTGTGTCTTAAAGTCACCCCAGGGGATTCTTTCTCTGATGTGCAGGAAACAGCAGGGTCCATCCTTTCTGATTTAGTCTTTGACAGGCTGTTTTACTGACAGTGGCTGCAATGTGCTAAGTGCTGGACTGGGAAAAAGATAATGTCTGAAGGGTGCCATTTGCCAATGGCAGGGGAGGAAGGGGTCCTGAGGAGCTGCTGGGATGAAATACGCAAGAGATTGAAGAAAGTAGTGTTGTATTTAACTTTGCAAATGTCAGAAGCTTTACACTGATGATAATGTTTTTGGAATGAATGAATAGACTGAATTATATAATGTGTCTCTTTTTAGATGTCATTTCTGTTAAGAACTAACACATTCTCACAGATAAGAACTTTGGGGATTTAACAACGGGGATAACACACCTTTAGAAGGTTGGCAAACTGAGAGCAGTTATTTATCACCTATTTTTTAAAAAACAAATTATCTAATTCTGCCTTTGCAGAAGTATGAAGATGAGATCTAGATTTTTCTGCAATTGCTTGGGGGGAAATCACGGTTCATATCAAGAAACTGTGAGAGTTTCTCACAGTTGTGGGAAACATATATATTTGGACAATTCAACTCAACAACAAAAATTCTTTAAAGAACAGAAATATAGATATCAGGGATGATGGAAAGATAGCTAGAACTCTAATTTGTATCTAATTTCTCCTCAAGGGAATCTAGAGATATCAAACAAATAGATTTGCCCCTCAATTTTCTGAGGTCAAGTTTTTGAGACACAATACCTGCTCTATTTCTTTTTTTACAGATATAAAATTATTTTTCCTCCCAATTCAGAGTACATTGATACCATGAATGAATTTGTTTCTCCCAGGGTGCACAGTTTATCCTTAGAAGATAGTGTGCATAGATTCTTTCAACCTAGCTATTAGCTAACTATTTTATAGGATACTTTTTTTTTTTAATCCCATAGTTTTCTTCAAATGGGAATTCGTGAACTAGATGATATATTTAAGTGCACAGCCAGCAGATGGTCAGGCTAAGATGAGAACATATGGTTAAATATATTGTTTGGTTCAATTTTCCATTGGCACAGAAGGCATATTCATCTTAATATTCCCCTTTAGCACCTGGATGAAGAGGATAAGAGACTTCCCTTGATTCTAGGAAATCTCTATGGCTAAAATTGAAAGTACTTTACTATACCATATCCAAATAAAGATTTAAGTTGAACATTTTTAAAAGACAACCACAAATAAAGGCTAGCACAGACAGTTTTTTCCCCTTTCTTTAAAAAAATTAACTTTATTAAGGTAATTTACTTACAATAACTTCCCTAATTTTAGATATTTCAATTTCAGTGAATTTCGACAAATGTATACAGTCATGTAACCACCACTAAAGTCAAGATTTGGAGCAGTGTTATTATCTCTTATTACCATTTTCAGTTAATCTCTTCCTGTCACTTTAGTCTCTAATAATTTATGAATTTCTTTCTGTTACGAGAAAGTATGGCATTTTCTAGAATTTTATATGAATGGAAAAATAATGTAGGTAGTCTTTTGAATCTGGCTTATTTCCCCAAGAAAAACGTTTTTCTGATCCATCCATGTTGTTCATGTCAGTATGTTGTCTCTTTTTATTGCTGAGCCATTTTTCATTGTAGAGCTATATGACACTTTGCTCATATATCTACCAGTTGATGGGCATCTGGGTTATTTCGAGTTTTTTTAATGTCATGAATAAAGTCTGCTATGAACATTCTTGTATAAGTATCAGTGACCATATGTATCTATACATGCTCATATGTGTTTTCAGTTCCTTTGAGTAAATACCTGGGAGTGCACTCCTGAGTAGCATGAAATGTCTTTTTTTCCTCTTTAGTTTTGAAGATTTTGTAATATTGAAGTGAAACTTACATCACACAAAATTAACCATTCTAAAGTGAACAATTCAGTGGTATTTAGACATTCATGGTATTTTGACATTCAAAATGCCATGCAACCACAAGCCCCATCCAGTTCCAAAATATTTCCATTACCCCTCCCAATCCTATACTATTAATCAGCTATTTTCCATAATTCCTGTCTCCATCCCCTAGCAACCACCAATCTACTTCCTGTCTCTGGGGATTTACCTTATCTGTCTATTTCATGTAAATGGAATCACTCAGTATATAACCTTTGTGTCTGGCTTCTTTCACTTAGCATAATGTTTTCAAGATTCATTCATTTTATAGATAAATATTTTTTTTTTAAAGAAAGAAGGTCTTTCCCAGGCTATAGTGCAGTGTCTATTCACAGGTACAATCATAACGCCTTAAAGCTTTGAACTCCTGGCTTCATAGGATTCTCCTGCCTCAGTCGCCCAAGTAGCTGGGACTATAGGTATATGCCCCTGCAGCAGCAGAATTCTATTCTTTGTTGTGGCTGAATAATATCCCATTGCATGTGTATGCCATAATTTGTTTATACATTTATTCATTGGAGGATTTTTGAGTTATTTCCACTATTTGAATATTGTAAATTATGCTTCTATGAACATTCATGTACAAATATTTGAATGTCTGTTTTCACTTCCTTTGGGTTTATAACTAAAAGTAGAAGCGCGGAGTCATACAACAAATCTATATTTAGTTTTTTGAGGAACCCCCAAACAGTATTCCACAGCAGCTGAACCATTTTACATTCCAATCAGCAATACAAGGAAGCTTTAATTCCCCACATCCTTGCCAACATTTATTTCTTTGTTAATTTTTTAATGTAATTATTCTTGATGTGTAATAGCATTTCATATTGCTTTGACTTGCCTTTTGTCATTGTTTGCTTCATATATTTTGGGGCTTTATTTTTGACATGTTTATAATTTTTATATCTTCTTCATCCATTGCCACTTTTATCAATAAATAATGACTTTCTAAATCTCCTGTAATAATTTTTGAAATAAAATTTGCCTTATCTGGTATTAGTGTAGATACCCCCGTTCTCTCTCTCTTTTTTTTTTATACTTTTGTATGGAACATATTTTTTTCACTCTTTCACATTTAACTTTGTTGCTGTTGTTTTTCATTGTTGTTGAGACAGTGTCTCACTATTTTGTACAGGCCAGAGTGCAGTGGCATCATAGTACCTCACTGTAGCCTTAAATCTTGGGCTCAAGCAATCATCTTGCCTTAACCTCCTGAGTAGCTGGGACTACAGGCACCTTGTAACTTGCTCAGCTAATTTTTTTTGTTTGTTTGTTTTTGTAGAGACAGAGTCTCACTTTGTCACCCTTGGTAGAGTGCTGTGCAGTCACAGCTCACAGCAACCTCCAACATCTGGGTTTAGGTGATTCTCTTGCTCAGCCTCCCGAGTAGCTGGGACTACAGGCACCTGCCACAACACCCGGCTATTTTTTGATACAGTTTGGCTGGGGCTGGGTTTGAACCCACCACCCAACATGATTATTGTTTTAAGAATATATCTTTTGTACTGGACCTTCACATTTTATCACTAACAAAAATTGATTCTCACTGGATAAAAGATTTAAATTTAAGAGATGAAACTACAAAAATACTCGAAGAGAGTGCAGGGAAAACGATTGAAGATATTGGCCAGGGAAAATATTTTATGAGGAGGATCCCCCTGGCAATTGAAGCAACATCAAAAATATGTTACTGAAATTTGAACAAGCTAAAAATCTTCTGCACAGCTAAGGACTCTGTAAGTAAAGCAAACAGACAGGCTTCAGAATGGGAGTAGATTTTTTCAGGTTATGTTTCTGACAAAGGTCTGATGACTAGAATCCACAGAGAACTCAAACTAATCAAGATGAAAAGAACAAACAATACCATTTCTTTGTGGACAAGAGACTTGAACAGAAAATTCTCTGAAGATGGCCTACACATAAAAAAATGCTCATCATCTTTAATCATCAGATAAATGAAAATCAAAACCACTTTGAGATATCACCTAATACAAGATTAGCCCACATCACAAAATCCCCAAACTGCAGATGTTGGCATCGATGTGCAGAGATAGGAATGCTTCTATACTGTTGGTGGGACTGAAAACTAATACAGCCTTTTTGGAAAGAAGTGTGGAGAATTCTCAAGGAACTAAAAGTTGACCTACCATTTGATCCTGCAATATCATTAGTAGGTATCTACCCAGATGAACAAAAAATAATTTTACAGCAAAGACATTTTACCAGAATATTTATTGTAGCCTAGTTCACAATAGCCAAGTCCTGGAAGCAGCCTAAATGTCCATCAACCCATAATGGATAAACCCATAGATATACCATGGATAAACATGGTATATCAATGCCATGGAATACTATGCAGCTACAAAAGTTACATCTTTCATGTTTACCCGGATGTAGTTGGAACATATTATTCTTAGTAAAGTATCTTAAGAATGGAAAAAAATGTATCCAATGTACTCAATACTATTATGAAACCAATATATAATCACACATTCATACAAATGATAAAATACAAAGAGTCGCAAAAGAAAGAGGAGGGGAGGGAAAAGAGAGGAAAGGGGTGAGTGGAGGGAGGGTATTTGGTGGGATCTCAGCTAATGCACACATGCAAGGGTATATTTCAAAAGAACTATTATTATACTCTTAGTATAATATCATACCACAAAAATGAGTAAGTGAGGTGATGGTTTTGTTAATTTGTTTGATTTAAGCATTCCACATTATATATCAAATCATCACATTGTGCCTCGTAAATATATACAGTTATGATTTAATGAAAATTAAATAAAAAAAAGACTATGTCTTTGAAATTATATAGGAAAGAACAAGAAGGGTTACAAACCAAAAATGCAAAACTACTGGTTTTGAATTTATCCATGAACTTTCCTTTCCTGAAGTTTTCATTTCTTCTTATAGCTTCAAGTTACTGTCAAATGCCCTTACATTTTAATCTGAAGGACTAACTGTAGTATTTCCTGTAGGGAAAATATACTAGTAATGAACCCCTTCAGGTTCATATATTCAGCAAGAAAAAAAGAATGGGTTTTGTTGTTTTTTTGCAAACCACTATGTTTTAGGAATGTTTGTTAAACAGCATTATTAAAATAAAACCTTATACCAAAAAATTGTTAGTAAGAATGGGATGCAGCCATGAAGCAAGCTAAAACACATGGCATTGGATTTGAAATGTGCCAGTGAAGAAATTGTTATAAGTACTCTGTCCCATGGGTTATTTGGAAGTAAAATATTTGGTAAAATTGAAATGCAATGAACTCATAGCACTTGGCACAGAAGTGCTGAAGTATCCTATTGATATGGTCAGCTGATTGTTAATAGTTTCTTTCAGTATGGTGCCTCAAGAAAGAGAGGAATGCAGAAAAGAAAATCAAAATTGAGGAGGAGTAGACAATGCTCAAAAATTCTAGAATTTTCAACATTAAAAATAAAACTATTTTTCACCTCCACCAGTTAAAGATAAAATTAAGAAATATTTTGAGTTTAAAAGGTTTCTAAGACTCAGCTTCATGATTAAAATCTACATCAGGGGCTCAGTCTTAAACCTCAGAGCACAGATCAAAATATGTGGGTATCACATCTTTGATTAGGAACTCTAAATGGATTAACATTGGACTCAGTAGATCATTGTAGCTGGACAAGCCACCTCCTATAATGGAAACAAGGGGTGGAATCTCACAGAGGGAAGATATAGCCAGATAACCTGTAATTAAGTTCAGAGAGAGAGAGAAATAGAAACGTGTCAAAAGGAATTGTGGGTGTGACTTTTGATATATAGGACTGACTGGATCAAACTCATAGCTCAAGAAAAATGGCAAAAGTATATCATCCTGGATTTAAGAATGAGAAATTAGAGAGAACATTAGAATTCCAACTTTATACAGGCAAGAAACAGGCTGAGAAAGGTGTTCAGGTAATAATAAAGGCATATTCTCTCATCGTCTTTTCAGATAAAAGAGAAGATACAATAAAAAGTAGATCCCAGAACCATGTTGAATAGGATCTGTGGTCTAATCAGGGCATATTTACTACCCATGTTGGAATTGATTTGTGCCTCTAATTCTTTTCCAAGTGAGGATGTTAACTTCCATTAATCTACCTCTTTTCATCATTTCATGTATATTTAGAACAGATGACTTGCCATTTTAATTCACAAGTCTCTGGATCATGAGTTGCCATATTTTGGTCTGATATAGATACTGTCAGAAGATCTCAATTGAACTTGATTCTTAAGGTGTCATTAATTCTCACCTGGCAGGGAAAGTTGTGACAAAAGAGCAGACTGTTAAACTGCAGGAGTCAGTGAACTACAGTCCATGATCAGGCTGGAACACAATGATGCTTTTTGTTGATACTTTTTACTATTTGACCCTTTGAGAAAAAAGTTTGAAGAACTCTGGTGTATTTGTTTGTCAATTTTTTTTCCGTTCCTCTTCCCCACCCAACTAATGCCATGTGGGCAAAGTTTACTCTTTGATCCATTGTCTTGGAATTTGACCATGTAATTTGTTTTGGACCATTGAATTTGGGGTGGAAGAGACAGTATACTTTCTGTTCACTCCTTTATACTTAGATCACTTACCATGACAGAAACATATACTTAGGCCCCAAATGAGAAAATACATCTAATATATATCAACCTAAATTACTTGGACAAAGACCAGATGATCCTAGCTAAGTTCAACAGAGACCCAACTCTCAGCAAAAAGATACACGACAGACAAAATAATGTTTGTTGTTATAAGCCACTGTGTTATACATATAATAAAAAATTATTTGGTCTTTGTTCTCAGTTCCTGGCACAAAGCTCCAAAGACTGTCAAAATGTACTGTCTTTTGTATGCTAAAGAATAATTCTTACATAACTTCCTTATGGGGGCTGATTACCAGAAGAAAAGCAACCACATGAGTACAGAGAACTTTCAGCCTCACATCCCAACCTTGGAAAAGAGAGAAGTTTAAAGCTGAGTTCAGTCATCAATGCTCAATAATTTAACCAATCATGTCTTCATAATGAAACCTTAATGAAAACTCTCACGATGACATCCAGAGAGCTTCTGGCTTGGTTAACACACTGATGTTCTGTGAAAGTGGTGAGCTCAGAGAGGGCGTGGAAGCTCTAAATGCACCCTTCCCCCAATACCTTGCCCTCTGCATCTTAGAGCTGTTCCTGAACTTCATACTTTATAATAAACTAGTAATTGTAAATAAAGCACTTTCCTGATTTCTGTTAGTGGTTGTAGCAAATTATCAAACCTGAGAGGGAAATCATAGAAGCTCCTGTACCTTTAGTCTCCTGGAAAAAAGTAGGGATACCCTGAGCTATCCATTTGTGGCTGCTTTTTTAAAGTGGGGACAGTCCTGTGGGACTAAGCCTTTAATATGTGGTATGTGAATTAATTCTGGGAGTTAGTGTCAATATTAAATTCTTGAACTCAGTTTTTACCAGAGAAATGGTGGAAAAGCAACACATATTTAGTGTTAAATAGAAAAAGAACACACATGGAATTTGGGGGATGTTTGTTACACAGTATTATTGCAATATAAACCTGACAAATACAAAACCAAACTATTTTACACATAGAATTTCAAAACTACATATTAAAATGAAACATTTGATTATTTAACTGAAAATAGGCATAAATTCCTAATGTTTTTATTGTGATCTGATGTATATAGATTTATAGAAGGCTAGCTGGAGGCTTTGTAAAGGCAAACTTACAGGAGCTTCTAAGATTTTTATCTCATGAATACAACTAATATTCAGTGATGTAAATGAAGTATGGTGATAAAGAAGTAATACTTAAAACTGTTTCATATATTAGAATGACTAAATTTATGACAGCCTTGTTAAAGGCAATTGTCTTTGAAAAGAGAATAGAACATGAGAGCACTATGTATCAAACCAGGCAAAGCTTGCTGAGTGGGAGAAACAACTTGGTAAAGAGAAGATAAATTTCTAATTTATGCCTAAGACATAAGCCACAATGTTTTATATGGACCCCACTCTACTATAATATATTTATTAGAAAAATCACCCTTATTTTCTTTACCTTTCATATTTTTCAAGTGTTTTTATCTATTTTTCTGATATATTGTAAGGTTTCATTGAATCTTATGGACATTTTCATGGGTAACTGTCAGTCCCCATAGTTTGATATAATAGAGATCTGGCCTAAGAGGGTGAGATCCTAACTGCCAATGACTTTGAGTCACAATCACCTAACTGCAGGCATAGTTTCCTGTGATATGGCTTAGAGAATCCCTATGATAAAAAAAAAAAAATCCAGACTATTTTCCATACATAAGAAAATCCTTGAAAGTCAACATTCTCCACAGAAATCAGAAATTCTATTCACTGTCCAGAAATTTATTAGAAAAACAGGAATGATACAAATTTAGTCTTTCCCGAAAGGACCTCAAAATAGCAGTTTGTTCAATATAGAATGGAATTTGCTATAAATTAGATGTGGTGTGGACTCTATTTAAGACACTGGAATTAATCAAAAACCAAAAGAACCTAAAAAAGAGGTTTTTACCAAATCATTGTGGCATGTCTTAACAGTTACGGAGTTGAGGGAGAATGAAACAAACATTTGTTGAATATCTGAGCCAGATATTGTACACTTTTGGAGTGAGGCTTTTGAATATTTCATTTGAAATTTTTCTTAATGGTATAACATTGTGTTTAAGGTGAAAATTCACTTAAATATAAGGGTTCATGATGAGTAACAAGAGACTCTTGATTTTGGAAACATATCGTACCTTATTTAATCCGTGAATAAATATCCCAGAAGATCTAAATAAAGATAGTTCACATCTAGCCACACTTTTATAGCTCCAAATTTTGAATGTGTTATATATCCAAAAGACTTAAGGATGACCTCATGAACAATATTTTCTGCTCTCCCAAGTCTATGGAAACCTCTTTGTTCCTTAATGAGGTCTCAGCTTTTGAACAGCCTACCAGTGGTTTTCTTAATCCCTATTCTGTTCTTTGAATGGTTCTCTTAATCTTATATGGTCTTCTTTGGCTTGGGCCAGCCACTGTGGTTCCTTTGGGGAATAAATTCCAGCCCCCAGTGGCGGGGCTCCTTCCTCCCTGTCAGAGAGTCAGGCTCTGGTGTGGGAGCCTGTGTTCCTCCCAGGTATTGCTAAGTGGCATCTGCCATGCAGCTGCTCTGAACAAGCCGCCCTTCTGAGACTTCAGAATTTGTTACTCAGTTCTCAAGAAGTCTATGAGAACCAAAACACAAACTGAAACTGTCAGGCTTCATTTTCTTCTTCAGAAATCCAGAAATCTTTGCAGACCAAACAGAATGCACCGTTGTTCTTGTTTTCTGGCCACTGTTAGTCTGCGTCCCCCACTTGGTTCCGCCTCAGTCTTCCATTCTGTCCACTGCAGTCTTGGAGCCACTCTTTAGCACCCCCTCTGTGTCCCACCATCAGCCTCCTATTTCTTGAGCAGAGGCAGCTTATTTGCTCTTGTTTCCAGAAACAAGTCTGTATCTCAGAGACCCTAAAGGGAAAAGCCGGAGAGCCTCTTCTCCCTCCTGAATCTCAAGAGCTCTGCTACTCTAGCCCTCCTGTGAGCAAGCATGAGCCCTGGGAACTTCATTTTGTACATATTTCACAGTGGTTTTCTCTGTTTGCTATGAGATAGAGCCAGGTTGTCTGACGTGAGGCCAAACCCAGCTAGTTTAACTGACTTGAAGGAAGTAGGAAGTGACTTTTTACCTTTAAAAAGTTTTAATTTTATGGTTTAAAACTGGCACACAGTCTCCATAGCTGGAGGCTACTTTATTCCTCTGACATAAATGACTGAGAAACCTTGGAACATAAATATATGCAATAAGC
This sequence comes from Arctocebus calabarensis, assembly GCA_963573935.1. Classification (NCBI taxonomy): domain Eukaryota; kingdom Metazoa; phylum Chordata; class Mammalia; order Primates; family Lorisidae; genus Arctocebus; species Arctocebus calabarensis. The sequence goes on from CAUYON010212471.1 coordinate 66,722, forward strand.
CAATAATTCTGCCTGCCTTTCTGCTGCTCCTACAGGGTATCTCAGTGCTGGCAAACAGAAGGGTAATGGGAATTAGAAGGAGGGGAAAAACAGCAATAAAAATATAAATCAAAGAAAGAAGGAAATCCATTTGCTCCTTGGCAGCGGAGACAGTGCTCGGCTAATCCATGCTGAGTGCAATCCAATACTCCTTTATATAATCCTGTGCTGGTGGAAGAAAATTAAAGTTTAATGCAATAACGGCTGACACAAATCACTTTTGTTGCCCAGAAGCAGATTAAAGAATAGTTAAAATCATACAGATCTAATTTCTTTTGTTGTTGTTGTTGTTGTTGCTTTATTCTGTAACATCTTGATGCTTTAATCCCTAGCATCAGTTTTTGATTATTAAACATATATTACCAACATAAGAGAGATGGTGGGGGAAAACAGTGACAGCCAGGAAATGATTTGTGCTCAAATAGTACATGTTAAAGCTCTTTCAAAATCCATAAATTTTTCATAGGTTCACAGAGGTTCGTGCCTTTAATCAATCTGTGTCAAGGGGATTTTAAAATAAGCATAAAGGTAATGGAATGCTATCAATCGTAATTGGAGCTGGAAAGAACCATCACGGTCCATCCGCTGTCACTCTTGCGTTGTGTATGTCTCTGTGGGATAGTGTGTGTGCATATGTGTGTGGTGCACACATATTTGTGTCAGCACAAAGTATTTCCATTCTTTATTTTTGGTTACTGATGTTGATGTGATAATTTGAGGATCTTGTGTAAAGGTAGACATAAATTTAAAAACAAAACATAATTGTGGCTACAATTTCTCCCTTTCTCTGCCCCCTCTACACTTATTATTATTTCCAGAGACAGTGATTTGTCTCATCTGTGCAATAGACTAGCTTTAAGTGCTTTCAAACATAAAACTTTTCTACCATTTAATCTATATGTAATGTCCCTTCTCATCGTGGAGAAGGATGCTACAAAGAGTTTAGAATTTCTCTTCTCTACCCAAAAACTGAGGACCGACACAGCAAAAGGAATATTCTTGCAAGTTTCTTCATAACAATATCTTGGGAGATAGAGAAACTTTTGTGGAAACTCCTGCTGGAATTGAGTCAACCTTGTGCTTTTATGGCAAGAGTTCCCACAAGAGTTCTCCACGTGTTTCCCATAGAAGGTTTTGAAATAACCTCAATCGTGGGAATTTTGTGGCTAATAGCAATTACCCATATTCACTTTATAGTATCAGCAAGAGTTTTCCAAGAAAAGAAAGCTCTGGATGTATGCTTTGCTTGTCTAATTTTTTGCTAGTAGAATATTTTTCTCCCCTTAAGCAGAGTCGTAGTTGGTGTATGTGTGTTAGCTTTTGTGATGGAAATATTCAAACACAAAAGTGGACAGTATTGTATCATCCAACTTGAATAATTGTCCATTAACATTCAATTTTGTTTTATCTCAATTTTACCCATTCTTCCTCATCCTTGATTAATCTCTGATATCACATTTATTCCATAAATATTTCAGTATGCATATCTAAAAATAAGAATTCTTTTCCAAAATTGTTATTCTAACTTATACTTAAACAAAAATTTCTAAAAATCATTAAATACCCAATCACCGTTCAGGTTTCCATAATTGTCTTATGAATTCTTACTTTTTTAAAGTTTATCTTCTCAAATCAGGATTTAAATAATGCTTCCAACTGTGATTGTTTAATATGTGTCTTAAGTACTTTTAATCTATATGCTTCTCCTTTCTCATACTTCATTCTCTGTCTCCCTCTTTTTATTTTTTATTAAATCATAGCTGTGTACATTAGTGCAATCATGAGGTACAGTATGCGGGCTTCATATACAATCTGAAATATTTTCATCCAACTGTTTGACTTAATCTTCATGAGATTTTCTCATTTATTGTGTGAAAACATTTGTGTTCTGCATTTAGTAGGTTTCACCTGTCCCATCTAAGATGCACCATAAGTGATGCACCATAAGTGTGATCCCACCATTTACCCTCTCTCCACACACCCTCCCCATCTCCTTCCCTCCCTTATCCCTTTCCCCATCTTCTTGTGCTATAATTGGGTTATAGCCTTCATATGAAAGCTATAAATTAGCTTCATAGTAGGGCTGTATACATTGGATACTTTTTCTTCCATTCTTGAGATATTTTGCTAAGAAGAATGTGTTCCAGCTCCATCCATGTAAATATGAAAGAGGTAAATTCACCATCTTTCTTTAAGGCTGCATAAT